>OU015760.1:114380556-114435555 GCA_907169655.1 Acomys percivali
GTGACGATTAAAGCAATGCCTATTTTGCACATCTTGGTCTGAGAGGAGAGGTTTATAGATAGAAGCAGGGCCCTGGTCAGCATACTGAGGACCCCAGACACTGATGGAAGTCAGGGTGATATTTAGGTAGGACTGAGAGTGCTCTGGAGGGGCCCAGCTTTAACCTTAGACTAAGCCCAGGTAGGCACTAATAAGCAAGTGATTCCTGACATCTGCATCCAGGTCAGAGAGAGTTTGGGGATTTTACTGCACAGAACACTACTTCAGCAGAGGGGAGGGCGCAGGTCCTTTGGAGACTGAAGGTAGGAAATGGAGGCCAATAGTGGGGAGCTCACACATGAGAGCACATAGTTACCTCCACCCTCCTGTCGGCTCTGGAAGAATAACAAGATGCCTAGTACCTTCACTTTAGCCTGTTCTGCGGAATCGCCGAGGGATGCGGTCTGCTATAAAGGGAGATGTCAGAAAGAACACATCAGATGAATAAACTTCAGGTGGACATATTAGCCAGATGAGTCTAGGTCATATAGACAAGCCTGCAGGTCTCATGCAGGGCTGAAAGGATACGACATCTGTTTGCTGCCCCTGAGAGTACTCAGGCTTTAGGAGACAGGGTGAGGAATTTCATTTTAGTAGGTGATCTCAGCTAGAAATTGGTGTTAAAGGATCTGGCAAGAGTTAAAGTAAGGGCAGCCAGGGCTGACGGAAGGTAACTTCAGTCCAGAGCACAGACAGGATCCCCACAGAAGTCTCTATTGCAACCCTTGTCACCCCCACAGTCCTGGACAACGTCACCAGCCTAAGGCCTTTGTCTGTTTCTAGGTCACTTATCTCAGAGAGCTGAAGGCCTTATCCAGAAGCCCTTGACTCAGGTCATCAGAAAGAATTCCAGTTGTGTCAGGACTCAAGGTGCGGACCGAGAGAGTGCCATCACACACATCCACGGCACCCAGCCCTTCTGTTGGCCGTGGAAACACCTGAGGATGGTAGTGGATTCCCTCCCCTCACTCACTTTTTCTTCTCTCTCACAGAAATAAGCCTTCACATTAAGGAAGGGGAAGCAGTTCAGTCCTTGCAATTTATCAAGGTAAATATGAGACAGGCTCCACCTCCTGACACACACGGACTTTAGCTAAGTGTGTTACCTCTTCCCATCACCCCAGGCAAGCTTAAACAGATGTAAGGCTCCCTTGCTACCTTATTCCAACTCAGAGCTGTGGACTTTCATTGCAAGAAGTTGGCCCTCAGGTCCTGACAGGGCAAAGTTGAGAGCCTAGAGTGACTGTGAAGAATAGTCCAGCTCTCCTCTCCTCTCAGCGCGGGGCATACAGTGTGCTCAGAGTCTGAAGCTCTGGGATGCCTCGCCATCTCTTACAGGAGCTCAAGGGGCCAGAAGTGCAGGGCTTGGTCATAGGAGGAGCCCAAGCAGTCAGGAGTGAAAGTGAGGTACCAAGAGCCACATCTACCCCAGAACACAAGGGCCGCACATTCCCTTGCCCCACTGGAGCATCAAGCTCTATAACACCTCTCGCTACTTTCTTCAGTCACATAAGTAACAGGACTGACAGGCAGACAGGTTCCCCTCTGGCCACACAGTACCACCTGAGAGAAACTATAACAGGTAATTTTGTCAGCTTTCAGTTGCCAGCAAAGTCCTCTCACCTTGTCCTCCTTTTGGTCCAGGTCTGAGTCTGTATCACTGTGATCCTGCCCATCCTCCTGCCTGCTAGCTGCAAGGAAAGGCATCATGTCTCATGATAAGAAGAAACAATGTTTCCAGTTTCAGGGAGACTCTCAGGCCCAAAGAGAAGAACAGGGCATGATGGCTGAGGGGGAGAAGTCCACTGACAGTAACTCCTCCTCTTCCACAAGCCCAACCGTTCTCAGGAAGAAGCCTGCTGGTGGCATACCAGATTATCCCCAGAGTCCTCAGAGAGCTTTATCTCCTCCCAATGTCATGGCCACCATTCCAATGTCTGCATCTGATGAGGCCAATGGCTACCAAATAGAGGAGGTGGGAGAGCCCTTGCAGTTGCATTATGCACTAAATGTAAAGGTAGCTGATTTGGTGCAGTTTCTGCTCTTTAAGTACAGAATGCAGGAGCAGACCAATAAGGCAGAGATTGTAGAAATGATTATCAGAGATGACGAGCAGCACTATGATAGGATCTTTAGTGAGGCCACTAATGGTTTGAACCTGGTCTTTGGCATTGACGCGATAGAAGTGGACCCTGTTGTCCACACCTATGTCCTAGTCATTGCCCTGGGGCTCACCTATGATGGGATGTTTATTCGTGTCCAGGGCATGCCCAAGACAGGCCTCCTGATAGTTGCCCTGGGTGTCATCTGCATGCATAACAACCGTGCCCGTGAGGAGGTGATCTGGCGAGCACTAAATATAATGGGAGTAAATTCTATGGAAAATCACTATATAGCTGGGAATGTCAAGAAGCTTTTCACTGAAAATCTCGTGCAGGAAGGGTATGTGGTGTACCAGCTGGCACCTGACAGTGACCCCCCTTACTATGAGTTCCTGTGGGGTCCAAGGGCCCATGCTGAAACCACACCTAGAGATGTCATAGAGTTCTTGGCTCGGATCAACAGGATTAACTAAGTGATTCCAGATCCTTCCCATCCCTGTCTTTAGAGGCTTTGAGAGAACAGGGCATTCTGTTTATACTTCCACCACAAATGAAATACAAGTTCTAGCGCCACCACATTCAGCAGCTTCCTGAATGAAGTCTCAGATTCTTCACTGTTTCAAAGGGGCAGTTAGTGTTTTAAATAATAAAGATGTAATGCGGGGCTAGGGAAAGTAAATAACATATTGTTGCCTGTTTTATAAGGGTAACTTGGAACATTTTTTAGCATTTTTCAAATTTTATTTCCCTTAGTTGAAAGATTTACTGAGCTTCATATTATAAGTCTGAAATGGCATTGATAGCATGTTGACTAGTTTCTGCAGTAGGATTACACTATATAGCCCTAGCTGACCTGGAATTTTCAGATATCCACTTGCCTTCTCCTCCAAGTGCCAGGATTAAATACTGTGCCATCACACCTGGCCATCTTTTGTTATTCATATAAGAAAACTTCCCATCTTATGTTGTAGTCTGTAAGGTAACAGTAAAATATGAATTAATTTGAATTGTGAAAGAACTTAGTAATATATCCAATCTCAATAAATACAGAAAAATGACAGAAAATGTTACTTCTTATTTTCCCCTTCAACTAAATCTGTAGATGTATATGTACTTGGCTTTTTGAAACTGTTAAGTTCAGTGTGTGATATTTTTCATTTGCAACTTATTTAATAAAATGACAAAACAGATAAATAAGTCATCCTGCTTGCTGACTGATTCCTTGAGGACCTGTTCTTTGCAGAGAGGTGGTGGGACTTTGAAGAGGTTGGGCCAAATGGAATTCTTTGGGAATATCAGCCTCTTAGAAATATAATTGATATGGTGTGTTCAGAAAGTTGTCTCCTGCACCAGTGAGTTCAAGGCTCTTCCCCACTTTCTCCTCTGAGAGATTCAGTGTGTCTGGTTTTATGTTGAGGTCTTTAATCTACATGGACTTGAGTTTTGTGCAGGGTGCCTTGCCTGGCCTCAGTGGAGGAGGAGGAGTTCAGTCCTCATTCAGCTTCTGAGGAGAAGGGAAGGGGGATGAGGAAGAGAGTGGGAGGGTGGGACTGGGAGGAGGGGAGGGAGGGGGCTACAATTTGTATATAGAGTGAATATATAAATTAAAAGTAAATTTTAAAAAAGAAATAATTGATGTAATTCCCATAGGACCTGGGTATTTCTTGCAAGAAGTTGTTATTAAAAGAGTTAGTTTTTGGGTTGGAGTCATGGCTCAGTTGATATTGCAGAGGACTCAGATTTGGTTCCCAGCAACCACATAGCAGCTTTCTATAGCTCCAGTTCCAGGGAATCTGATGCCCTCTTCTGGCCTTCGCAGGTACTACACATGAATGTGGTGCAAAGACATACCTGCAGGCAAAACACTCATAAAATAAAAACAATTTTTAAAAGACCCTGACCCCTGAATCGCTTTCCAGATTCCTGATCTGTCCCTCTGCGCATACTACCACTATAATGTTGGCTGCCATGAGGCCTTTATCAGGGATGAGTTTGTGTTCTTGGCCTTTAAGCCTCTAAAATTATGAGCTAAATAAACTCCTTTTTATACCGTTACTCAGTGATCTAAATGGAAGAGCACTCAGAAGCTGACAAAGTTACTTTTGAATAAAGCTCATGGTTGTGAAGAAGCCCTGGAAGCAGGAGCTGGAAGAGTGAGAATGCCTGTGCTCAGCAACCTTTCCGTGAGAATCAGGCCAGGAGGGAGTGCTTCCCGCATCTAGGTGATGCCTGCTCATGTCAATTAACTTCATCAGGACAACCAGTCATGGGCATGGCCAGAGACTAACCCAATCTAAATACACCCTACAGGTGTATACAGAGCCTCATATCCTAGGTGATGCTGCCATACCGAAATCAATACTAACATCACAAAAGCCTGATGGGGGTCCCAGCACTGTGAGGGGGAAGTGGCCACAGAGTCGCATCCCTAATCAAGAAGCTATTTGCAATTTATACTGCAGTTTATATTGGTAAAGGGAAAATTGGTTTTCTCCAGTCAAGGGTCATTGAGTATATCAACCACACTCCAGGGCAAGCTCCATGCCCAGGAATAACTGGGCAACACAAAACAAATGTTATGGTTTTGTTGTTGTTGTTTTGAGGTTTTTTTTTAGGTTTGTGGTTTTTTGCTTCATTTTTGTTTGTTTGTTTGCTTGTTTGTTTGGGTTTTGGGGGGTGTTGCCTTATTGATCTTTTTTTTTTTTAAGCAAATGTTTAAATCATTTATTGTCATTAAGTTACAGATCTAAATTACACACTATGGGAAACACTGGCATTTGTTCCCACTCAAAATTATGTGTAGACATGTAACCAACTCAGGGATATACTCTAGTCATTAAAGAAAAAGTCAAGAGTTTTGAGACTTAAATGCTTGCAGTTATAAAATTTTGTTCCCTTAGATTTATACACAAATCATAACAGATAATGTACACGTTGCTGCAGGTTACTATAGAAGTTGGAAAAGGGGGAAAGAACATGATCAAAATATATTCTTTTTAATTAAAATAAAAATAGTAAATAAAGATATATATATATTAACATCACAGTGTGTGCTGATAATTTTATGTCAGCTTGACACAAGGTAAAGTCATCTGTGAGGAGGGAACCTCAAATAAGAGAATGTTTCCATAAAATCTGTTGTAGGCAAGCCTGTAGGGCATTTTCTTAATCAGTGATTGATAGGAGAGAACCGAGCCCGTTGTGGGAGGGACCATCTCTGGCTGGTGGTCCTGGGTTCCATAAGAAAGCAAGATGAATAAGCCATGAGGAGCAAGCCAGAAAGCAGCACTCCTCCATGGCCTCTGCATCAGCTCCTGCCTCCAGGTTTCTGCCCTGTTGGAGTTGCTATCTTGACTTTCTTCAATGAACAATAATATGGAAGTGTAAGATGAATAAAGCCCCCAAGTTGCTTTGGTCATGATATTCCATAGCAACAATAGAAAACCTAATTAGGGCACAGTACCTACTTAAATTCTAGAAGTTTCAGTTGTGTTCAGTTAGGAACGGCTCTAGACAAATTAAATAATAGATCATCTAGTGGGGAAATGGTGGTTGCATAGAAATATCTTTCTGATGTTAATACTCTAATACAAAGCATGTTTTGGATGGACTTTACATGCACCACAGACATGCCAAAAAATCTATTTCACAGTTGAATGAAGGAGAGAAACCTGTTCTTTAGGATCCCAAGTGTGGGATCGGAATGGTCTCTTGAGAGAACAGGTGATGTTAATTCACTAGAAGAGCAACCACCTTGTGTAGGAGCTTAATTGTTGCCAGCTGAAAAGATCTCGTGAACAGACTCTGGGAGGAGATATATAAATGAGCCCAGAACTGGCGGCGGGGTGGATTGTAGACTTGGGATAGATTTAGCTGTTCATCACTGCCCTTCAAGACGCTCCTAGAGAAAACCCGCTCCAGGGAAGGCTTCAGAGCTCAGGCTCCTGCTGAGACTCTGGGGTCTAGTTACTTCAGGTTCCAGCGGAAGAAATCCTGTGGCTCCAGACTGGAGAATCGTTCCTTGGAACTGATATCCTTAAGGTTTTGTTATTGTGTTAATTAATCCTCATTTCCTACTGTTTTGGTTAATCGGGTTATAATTGACATAGGCTCAGTCACTAAGATGTTAATAAAATATTCTGGTTAAGAAAATTGAGTCTACAGTTGAAGAACCTGGAGTTCACAGGGCTTTGTAATTTTCCCACAACTGTATGGCTTATAAGTGACTTGATTGGAATGAGATCACTGTTGTTATAGGGAGAATTTGCCAGCTATCTAAAAACTTCACCTACAGTACTTGAGACTGTGGCTATAAAGGAATACAGAGTCTGTAATGGAGGAGCTAATGAAAAATAGTCATTAATCCAGTATGACTTGGTTCCTTATAAAAGAGATTGAACACACACATACGTGCGCAGATGCACACGGACATGTGCATGTACACATGCCTACGCACACACCAAATAAGTGAAAACACAGAAAGGGTCATCTCTAAAAAGACTTCAGAAGAAGCCTTAATTATAGGCATCCAGCCTCTAGATTTGAGTTTTCTTTGTTATTTAAGCTGAAGTAGGAGAACATTTTGATACTATGCTAGGCCAGCCTGGGCTACATAGCAAGGCCATGTCTGAAAATAGTTTTTAAAAGAAACTAAAAAGGAAATCACTGTAGAGATGAACAACTTCACTGAAGAGATTAACAGCTCCAGGATCCAACTCTTTCTTTCTTCTATGTAGCTGAGGGGGTTTTTTGGTTGGGTTTTTTTTTCTTTTCAGTCTTTATAAACAGCCTAGAGACCAGACCAACTGTCCCCTGCTCCAGTCTCTTTCCACCTTTTCCTCTTTACCATGTCACCTAGAGCCTGACGAGAGTGGAGTTTATGGCTAGGTCCAAGATAAAACAAGAGAATATTCAGAGGCCTTGCCTTAGTCAAGAGTCAAGCAGGATGGTCTCTACCCATCCAAGTCCATATAAGAAATCTCTTATTACACTAAATATTTCTTGGAGGTAAGTTGTCATTTTTTCTCTCATTTATTTCTTTGGTGCTGGAGAGATAGCTCAGTGATTAAGAGTGCTTAGTGCTCTAGAAGACTTGAGTTGGATCCTAGAATTCATGTTGAACAGCTCACAACTGCCTCAGCTCCAGCTCCAGAGTGCACAAAATCATTTCTCTTTAGATTTATTTTTCTGGTGTTCTGGTTATGACATGTCTTGGTGTGGATTTTTTTATTTGATCTTAGCTAAGATACGCTGAGTTTCTGGAAGTAGCTTGCTATAGGTTTGTGTCTTTTATAAAATCTCAGAGTGTGGTGTACAAATCCTTTGAGATAAAACTTTACATCTGGATTTTGGTTGGGATTTCCTGAAAACTTTCACTAAATTTGGGGGAAAATCTTAACAATGTCTTTTAATCTTCAACAAGCTATATCTCTATAGATTTTTATAATTTTATCTCTTCTGTATATTTAAGTGCACATATTTTTTCATATCTGTCCTACACTCACTCCTAAAGACACTTGATGCCAACCCTGATGACCTGAGTTCAACCCCTGGGACCCACATACAGAAGAGAACTGAATTCTGCCATGGGCTGTTGTCTTGATTATATTAATTGAAGTAGGAAAAACTCACCCACTGTGGGTGACACCATTCCCTAGACAGGGGATTATAAACTGTATAAGGGTTTTTTAAACTAATTGATCACTAATATGCTTTCATGCCTGATTATAGCTATAAGGTGATCAACTTTCTCAAGTTACACACTGTGACTTCCCCACTATATTGGACTTTAACCTAAAACTGCAATCTAAAATAAACTCTTTCTCCCATAAGTTCATTTTGTCAGTAGATTTTATCATAGTGATAGAAAATAAATTTTAAGGCACCCTCCAAGAGCCAATATGTGTTCATTTTTATGTAGTAGCTTCATGTAGCATGACTTGCAGCAGAGGAGTATCTACCTCAGCCCCTACACTATTAAAATCCTAACCTCTACATTTCACCTACTGAGGAGATCAACATGATCAGCGTATCTGAAGCAAAATAAGGATGCCTAGAGGACGAGATTATTTACTGGCAGCTGGAAGACACTGACTTCAAATTGGATAACATAAAATAGAGGCGAGTCATACAGACAAAAGAAAAGGAAATGGACAGAAAAGTTCTCTGGTAGTAGCCATACATGGATGCACAAAAACAGCTTTTAGGCTGGTGAGATGTCTTGGTGAGTAAGCGTGCTTTCCATCAAGCCTGAGGACCAGAGTTCAATTCCTGGGACTCATATGGTAGAAGAAAAGAATTGACTTCCACAAGCTATCTTTTAAACTATAAACACACACACACACACACACACACACTAATTTAGTTGAAATGTAATTTTGAAAGGATGTGGGATGATTCCTATCTCCATAGAAGCTTAATATAGCCATAGTTTTGGGAGGGTTTTAGGGAAGACATATGAACGCTAGTTAATTATGAATGGTGGGAAAGACAAGCATGAACTGAATAGGATGCCTAAATAAAATGATTGTTTGAAATGTTTTCTCAATCCCATGTAATTCACTGTAATTTAACATCAGTAAATACTGAAAATAGAAGGCCAGTTGGGAAGGCCGAGAGATACTAAGAAGTGACCCCTTACTCGAACCCAAGTGTATTAGAGCGCCAGTACATTCCACTCCATGGAGGTGGCACAGTAACAGGCTATGAATATTGGCCTCCCTCCCCCAGCCCAGATTCAATAACTAAGTCGTCGCCCCCCCCCCACCTCTTGACTAGGTGCATGGCTGCTGATCAACATAAGCCTGAGGGAGTGACCTCCCCTACCCCGGACAGAGCCGTATATACAGAAGGCAGGAGGACTGAGATAGACCCTTAGGCAGAGTAGAGATGGAAAATATGAGCAGAAACCCACCACCACATGTTACTGAAATTCAACAAGTGACTTCAAACACCAAAGGAGGGAAGGAAAGGAAAGCTCCCCTCAACTCAGATCCAGGGACAATATCAAGGCAAGCTGAGCCATCCAAAGCCTGTTCTCCTTGATTCCTTTAGCCCAGCACTCCAACCCTGTCCTCTCCTAGAGGCCATACACCTTGCCAGAAATCCCCCGTTTTTAATCCTTCCTCTAACCTGTTATCCTTCCATATACCCATAACACCAAAGACAACAGAAACTGTCTGAGGAGTGTGAGGTGGAAAGCCTCCCCCAGAACTCAAGCCTTTCCTCTTGATCGTAAAAGGAGAAAGCCAGTACTATCTGCCCACAAATCAGCAGCTGAAAAGCTGAATAAAGATAAGCCATGGATGACCAAAACAGTGAGAGCTCCATTGTCTGGAGGATGACCTGGACAGCAAGGAAGGTGAGAAAGTAGGAGACCTCAGAACCATCTAGTAATTCTCCAGAGCCTTGACTGCTGCACAGTGGCCAACCACAAAGGAATGATTTTTATATCAAGTGGTCAATAATAATGAAAGTAAAACAAAGATCTCATGGCAAGGAGTGGGAGTGTTGAGTGTGTAGGGAGGTTAAAAAGTAGGTTCTATGGAATCTGATATCAGGTCCACAGGGAACCAGATATTGCAGATAATGACCAGGTCAGAACATGCTACTGAAGACCAATTTTGCCTTAATATTTTGACCCATAAAGAAGTTGGAATTTCTACCTCTGTGTGTATGTGAAGGGTAACCTGAAGGGTGTGATGTGCAGATGGTGACAATGTCTACCAAAAAGTACACAGAGAAGTTGTTTCAGAATAGCTAACTCAGATGTTGTTCCAGTCTAGTTTGTGGTACTTAATTTTGTGTGTCACCTTGATTATGGTATGGTACACAGATATATACTCAAACGCTCATTGATCTGTGTGTGAAAGTATTTTATACGCATGATTAATATCTAAATCTGGTGAGGCAGATTACCCATAATGTTGGTCACTCTCATGCAGTCAATTGAAAGCTTTAAGAGACTTGATACCCTATGAGCATATACAGGGGGAGGAGGTCCCCCTCAGTCACAGACATAGGGGAGGGGAGTAGGGGGGGAAGCGGGAGGGAGGGAGGAATGGGAGGATACAAGGGATGGGATAACAACTGAGATGTAATATGAATAAATTAATAAAAAATAAAAATTAAAAAAATTAAATTAAAAAAAAAAGATGGAAAACGAAGCCTCTTAAGGTTTTACTCCTCTGAGATAAATACCTAACAGCTCAACGTCAGAGTTATATACTAATGGCATATTTAGTGTTAATATCAAGTTCTTCTTCAGAGTGACTATGGTGACTTGAATAAGAATGGCCACCATAAGTTTATCTATTTGAATGCTTAGGGAGTGGCACTATTTAAAAGAATCCATTAGAAGCTGTGGCCTTGTTGGAGGAAGTGTGTCACTGGAGGTGGGCTTGGAGGTTTCAAAAGCCCAAGCCAGGCGAGGTGGCTTTCTTTCTTTGTGCTGCCTGGGGAGCTGCATGTAGAACTCCCAGCTACTTCTCCAGCACCATGTTTCCTGCACGCTGACACGCTCCCCACAACGATAGCCCACCAGCCTGATGCCATGTTCCCTGCCATGGTGAAAAATATAACTAGAACATTTTTTTTCAGATATGTCAAACTTTACATTTTATTTTGACAGTACTAAGAACTGAAACCATGCTGCTTACATGCTAGGCAAATGATCTATTACTAAGGCACAGAGACAGCCACAAAATTTGCTTTTTTATTGGAGGATTTAAATTAACCCAAGTTAGTGTTGTGTTGCTGTAAAGAGACAGTATGACCATGGCAACTCTTACGAAGGAAAACATTTCTTTGGGGTTTAGTCCGTCATCGTCACAGCAGGAAGCATGGAGACCTTCAAGCATAGTGCTGGAGTTCTGCATCTAGATCCACAGACAGCAGGGAAAGACAATGAGCCAATAGGCCTGCCTTATGCTTCTGTAACCTCAAAGCGCACCCTTTAGTGACACACTTCCTCTAACAAGGCCACACCTACTCCAAAAGGATCATATCTCCAATATTGTCACCATCTATAAGTCTATGGGAGCCATTTTCATTCAGAACACCACAGTTGTTTAATCTCCTTAGGAGAAGCCTATTTTAATGATGAGTTAATGTAGGGGCATATAGACTAGCCTTGCCTAAACCTAAGACAATACTGAAGGGTCATGCCAGCTCCAAGACTCTCCACATTATTGGAAAACTGTGTTACTATGGTGACTGAGTCATAGCTCAACCTCTCCCTTCCTACTGACTGCACTGCTTAATGCATAATGTTCCCAAAATGCTTCCAATAATCATACTTCAAACAAATCTCTTGGGAATGTGACTAAAGACAGATAGCTTTTAAATGGAGATGATAAATACACATGAATCATACATCTCAGAAAGTCTGTTTTTAGATTTGTACTCTAAAATTAAAGAGGACATAATCTGCAGAAATATTTACACAAAATATTTGTATAAGATGTTTATAGCAGGCTTATCTTAGAAACTATTCTGCTGCTGTGAAGAGACACCATGACCAAGGCAACTCTTATAAAAGAGCATTTACTTGGGAGTTTGCTTACAGTTTCAGGGGTTTAGTTCATTATCACCATAGCAGAGAGCATGGAAGCATGGAGGTAGACGTGACCATGGCCCTGATGACTAAGGACATTGAGCATTTCTTTAAGTATTTCTCAGCCATTCAATATCCGTCTACTGAGAATTGCTTGTTTAGCTCTGTACCCCACTTTTAATTGGATTATTTTGTTTAGCAGTGTTTAATTTCTTGAGTTCTTCATATATTTTGGATATTAGCCCCTTTTCAGACAGCCAAACTCTGGGGTGGAGTGCAGGGAGTCTTATGGAAGAGTTGGAGATAGAAGGACCTGGAGGGGACAGAAATTGCACAAGGAGACCAATGGAGACAACAAATCTGTGCCTGGGGGTGGGGGCTGCAGAGACTGATGCACCAGCTAAGGATCATGCATGGTGAGGACCTAGACCCCCTGCTCAGATGTAGTAGTTAGGCAGCACGGTCCCCTTGTAGGTCCCATAATATGGGGAGTAGGGACTACTTCTGACATGGACTCTGGTGCCCACTCCTTGATCACTTCCTCCTGGCGGGGCAGCCTTGCCAGGCCACAGAGGGAGAGGATACAGGCAGTCCAGATGAGACTTGATAGGCTGGGGTCAGTTGCTAGGGGAGGAGGGCTTCCCTTTTCTGAGGATGAGGAGGGAGGGGGGATGAGGGAGGGAGGGAGGTACTGGGAGGAGACAAGGGAAGGGGCTACAATTGAGATGTAAAGTTAATTATGTAAAAATTAAAAATAAACAGAACAGAGGCATGTTGAAAAGAAAAAAGAACTAGCCGTGTGGCTAGAATACTCGGGATGAACTAGCTAAGAGTCTGCCCAGCTAAGGCCTAAGCTTTTAAATATTAATAAGTCTCTTTGTCTTTATTCATCACCTGGCAGGTTCAAGGAAGTCCCACTATAAGTGGCTTAAAGGTCTTTCTAATGATATTTTGGTGAAGAATGTGGTTTCCTTTGGTTCTTGTCCAAAAAGTCTGCCTGAAGCTAATTAAAGACTTTTGGATTAATGGTGTTCGCAGAGCAGATTTCAAGACAGTCTAGTATTGACTATATTGTATGATTATTAGTGTTCAGTCTTATGCCGATCTGTAATGAAAATGAGCAAGCTGAGCAAAAAAAAAAATTAAAAACACAAATTGTACAGTTTGAGGATAAAAGGAGCATCAGGAAGGGTCCTGGAGCTAAGTCAAAAGTTTACAGTCAGCACAGTAGGGCACAGTGTCTCTAGCAGCTCAGAGTTTAAGGCTCTGTCTCCAGAGATTCTGTTGCAGAGTGTGGCGCAATAGCTCCTCTGGCTGTGCTTGCTTTGGTTCTTGATATGCCCAATGACACCGTTTTGAGAACAGATTTTTCCCTTTCCTAAAAGGTATCAATTCCAAATAATTTCTTGAGAGCTTGTGTCCACTTCGCCCACAGCCCTCAGTGCTGGGACCCTCTCCCAGCCCTGGGCACTTCTAACCTGTGCAGGTGGTGTGTGTGCTTCCCATTCCCTGTAAGTTCAGATTGGTTCAGTCCTGTGGTGCCTGGAAAACTGTTTCCTTGGAGTCATCCATCACCTGTGCTTCTTACGATCTTTCTCCTCCTCTTCCACATAGATCCTTGAGACTTGAGTGGAGGGTTTTGAAGAAGACATTCCATTTAGGACTGAATGCTCCAAAGTCTCTCACTCTGTGCGGGTTGTCCAGTTGTGAGTTTCGGTTAATTCTCATCTACTTCAAGAAGCAGCCTCTCTGATAAGGGTAGTGTGCTATGGGTGTCAATAGGAGTCATTTTTTTGTTTTGTTTTGTTCCTTTAGTAAAATAATAGTATTTGGTTTTCTCCTACAGCTGTGACCTAAGTAGCCTCAGATTCATGGCTACTTTAGCAGTATTAAGTATGAGTCAACATCTCATGGAGTGAGTGGGCCTTAAATCCAGAAGTGGCTGGCTATTCCCATCTCTCATAACAAGGGATTTTTCAAGCCAAAATACTGCTTTCTTCGAGCCTCATGTCTGTGTCTTGATCTTCAATTATGGTAAAAGACTCATAACTTGAAAACTACTATCTGAATTACTCTTTAGTAGTAGTATGATGATTTCACTTAGGGGAATGTTTTCATCTATGTTGCAATATTTTTCATATATCACTTTTTATGGTTTAATAATATTTTCCACCTGTATACATCATGTTGTTCAGATCTTCATCTGCTGATGAACATTTGTCTCATCACTTCCACCTCTTGATTATTGTGAAAAAGACAGAACAATGATGTAAAAATGTCACTATGACCTAAATTTGAATCTTTTGAATTGATATATATATAACTGAGATTGACAAATCTTATAATAATTGTACCTTTTTAAAAAAGGATCCTCATACTATGTTCCATGGTGATTACACCTTCTCAGACTCCCAGCAGCAGTGCACACAAGTGTCCAAGTTTTTCCACATTCTCATCAACACTTGATATTTTCTATTTTCTGAATGGTGCCATTATGATAGATATAAAGTAGAACCTCATAAGGACTTTGATTGGCTGATAGTATTGAGCATCTTATTAACCATTTTGTATTTTACTCTTTCCATATTTACTTTAAACTTTTTATGATATCTATAGTGGGCAAGGGGCACACATATAGATCAGAAGACAACTTCCTAAAGTCCGTTCTCTCCTACCACCATGCAGGTCCCAGGGATCTTCCTCTTTGTAGTTGTCAGGCTTGGAGGCAAGTGCCTTTCCTCACTGAACCATCTTGTCAGCCCCATATATACTTTATTGGCATAAATTTATTGTACATAATGCTGAGTTTCATAAAGATTATTTCAAGTATATCTATACTTTGACCATGTTCACTCCCCTACTCTCCCCTTTCTCTCCACTCCCTCTTCCCTCTCCTCCTCCTCTCTTTCCTTCTTCCTGTCTCCCTTATGCTTTTTCATGTCACATGTGTATATAAATGACTTCATGTTTCTATATAAGACCAAGGATCAACAAATGAGAAAAAGAATGTAATACATGCTTTTCTGAGTTTGGCTTATTTCACTCAGTAGGATTATCTCCAGTCACATCAAGTTTCCAGCAAACAACATAATTCTATTCTTCTTTTTGACTGAATAAAACTTTATTATATATGTTCTTTAGTGAAATAGCTACTTAAGTCATCTGTCTATTTTAATTTATATATATATGAATGTTTTGCCTCCATGTAAGTGCACCACATGCATGCAGAGCCGGAAGAGGGTATCAGATGTCCTGGGGCTGGTGTTAACAGATGCTTGGGAGCTGCCATATGTGTAAAAAGGAACTTTTTATTCGTCTCTTTTAATTGTTGTTTCCAAGGTTTACTGCCTCTGTCTGCTAACCTAGGCCTAGTCCTGGAAGCTTCTAGCCTCCATACAATCTAACCTAGGCCTAGAATGCTTTCAGCCTCTGAGACTTACTGTTTAATAAGCTCACCCTTTCTTGTTCTTTCTGAGCTCTGGGCCGGCTGGATCAACTCAGCTGTTATGAAGTCTCCTGAGTCTTTCTGGGCAGCCAGAACTGAATCTTCCTCTGGAGATGATCTCAGGCAATTTTCTCCTCTGTGGCTTTCAATCAGATGTGTCCTGTCCCCTGCAACATTTCTGTCAGATGTCCTCTGCTTCTGCAATGTCTGTGGGCCTCCTTCTTCAATCAGATAAGGTTTTCTTACCAACCACATTGAGTGCCATACGTAATAGGAACATGGCTTCTCTGGCAAAAGATCACATCCAAAGGCCTTCTAGGTCAATGTGATCCGGCTGGAATACAAACACACCTTTACTACAAGAGACAGAGAGGCAAGCAGATCTGAGTTCAAGGCCATCCAGGTATAGAGCAAGTTTCAGGTAAAGAAAAGCTTAGGTCCAGCTGTGGTGATACACACCTTTAATCCCAAACAGTGAAGGTAAAGTGAGTGTGTAGAGGAAGTACCTATGTTTGAAAATGATGTTTTATTGAGTGGCAGACAAAGTGACAAACCAGAAAGAACAAGTAAAGGTGAGCTTATTCAGCAGTAAGTCTCAGAGGCTGAAACTATTCTAGGCCTAGGTTAGACTGTATGGAGGCTAGAAGCTTCCAGGACTAGGCCTAGGTCAGCAGAAGGATGCAGTTTGCCTCTCAGACAACAATTGAGCCAGGAAAATAAAAGTTAGTTTTACATATGGATGCTAGAATACAACTTGGGTCTTCTAAGAGAGCAGTGTGTATTTTTTTAACCACATCTCTTTAGCCCCTTATCTATTTTTAACATAAAAGAGTTTTTGTTGTTGCCCACTTGTAAAAGTTATTTGCATATAGTGGATAACAGATAAATTATCACACACACACACATTCATTTCATGGATTGCCATTTTACTCTTTTGATGGTTTCCTTTGGAGTGTAGATGTGTTTTACTTTTGAAGTAGCCTTATTTATCTAATTGTTCTCTGGTCATGTGTATTTTTTGATGCTATATATTTTTTTAAAAAGTCTTCATATCCAATGTCATGAAGCTCTTTTCTCCCATTTTTTCTTTATGCTTTATAATTTATGTCTTTGATTTGTTTTGAGTTAATTTATATACATGGCGTATAGTGAGGCACCAGCATGCTTCCTTGATTTATGTGTATTCACTTGTTCCCAGCATTATTTGTTTAAATAGACCAGCTCTTTAAGAAGTAGCAGGAGCCCGGCCAGGAGGCCCTCTGTTCTTCTTGCTGGTACTCACTCACAGAGCCTGGGCACAGACTGACTCATCAGCCCAGAGTCCACAACATCCATAAAATTTAAAGAGCCTGTGGAATTAAATCTGGTAAAGTATATTTTGTTTTTACCAGCCTCTAACTGAAACTTAGCTTTATTAGATTAAGGGTGTACACAGTCAGTCACAAGATAATAATAATCAGCAACTCTCTCCAAATGTCTTTTACACTTGTCAGTACTTTGAAATTACAGTAATTAGATCTGCCACTCCCTTTTATTATGTGATGCATTAAAGAAGAGACACACATGTTTTATGACAACACCATGCTGTAAGAAAAATATTTTGGTAGTATATTTCAATTAAAATTCAAAATATACCTGTTTTATTTCATGCATTCAGAAATACTCTTCCTCTTTCTCCAGACAACCAAAAACAAGGTTTGGTGCCTGCTCAGATAAGTAAGATACAATGCATTCAGTGATTTCTGTGCTGGGTCACTGGGGACCATGGGAACCCAGCAGACCACATCACTCCAAATTGATCACTCATTACTTAGAGGTTTCTATGTGGTGAGAATAGCACTATTGACTCATAATCCTTGCGGTCAGGCCCTGTCCCTGCTCATCTGTTTGCCCCTCTGTGCAGAGTCATAAGATACAGGGAAAAGAGCCCTGTCCCCTTTGGCAGCACCAGATCAGCTCCCTTCCCCCTCTTCTGCTGACACCAGATATGTTCAGCTATAGGAAAAGAGATGCTGCATGAGTTCTCAGTAACTATGGAAATCCCAGGGTTTCCGTAGCAACAGCTCCAAATGGGTCTTGTTGCTAGGGAACACGGGGATTTCCCAGGCTACCAAAGAACAAAAGTGCTATAGCTCTACAGCATAAACACAAGCTCAACTATGACTCCCAGTCCCTGGGGACTGATGTTCACCCTTGATTCTGACTCTTTAAAAGCATCCAAGGCCAAGTGAAGTGAAAGGGGAGGGGTAAACACACTGGGTGAGGGAATAGTGAGTAAGGGCTGAGGAATGGTACTGGTGTGCAAACTAATCAGAGAAGTCTAAATGTAGTCACACATGGACTCTACACAGTTCTAAGATTCAGCTGTCACTGACTTGAAGTGCTTAATAACTTTGCTTTGGTTGTTTTTGGTGGTGTGTGTGTGTGTGTGTGTGTGTGTGTGTGTGTGTGTGTATGTGTGTGTGTGTGTGTGTATGTGTGTGTGTGTGTGTGTGTGATAAACATACATTTTCATGTGTGTATTCATCTGTGTAGAGGCCAGAAATCAATATCAAGTGTCTTTATCACTTCTCACGGTATTTTTGAGTCAAGATCTCTTATTGAACCTAGAGCTCACCAATTAGCTATGTGCTCTGTAATTAGCCCAATGAACTCTGGGGATCCAACTACCTTTAATTCCCCCATCCAGTGCTGCAGTTATAGGTACATACTGCCTTACTCAGACTTTATGTGTGTTCTGAGGATCTAAACTCACAAACCAAGAACTTCATGCTTGTGCAGCCAGCACTTTACCCCAACACCTTAGCTTGTTTTAAAAGACAAGGGATAAATAACACTAAACACATTTTCAAATGCCAAATGAAAACCTACTACAGCAGGGGCTTCCTAAAAATGGAGAACCTGATTTTTGTTGTTGTTGTTTTGCAGTGGGTCCCACAAAGTATATATAACTCCTAGAACTGCCATTTTACAAAGTAGAAAACTGAACTAGGGGGAATGTTTGATGACCCTAAGATCACATGTCAACACACTTTCAGGACCAGTGGATTGTCCCTCACACTCTTCAGGCATCGGCAGCCAGATATTGGTCCAAAGAGGCATCAGTGTGAAGACCACCCTGGGATGGCCACGGCAACAAATTAGCAGTTGTAGGAAGCATGGTCCCCTCACCTATTCTGGGGATTCAACCTAGACATGCAAAAATTAAGATTTTGGAAAGTGTCCCCTCCCATGTCTCAGAAACTCCATCTACTTCCTCTTAGCCTGGATTCTGTCCCCAGTGGCCACTTTTCATCTCTGTTCCTTCATCACTGATTCTAGAGCCATTAGAAAAGCCTCACCTAACACTCTACATACATTCAGCAAGGCCGTGCCAGACCCTAAGGTGACATGTATAAGGCCTGAATTTTTCCCTCTCCTAAATTCACTTTCTGAAGTCCTAATTCCCAGTAGTACTGCAGTATCTAATTGTCCTGAGAGAGAAAAGCACTAAGTAAGTACCCAAGGTAGAGTAAGGTTTGTATGGTAGACCCTAAGGAAGTGTCACTTGTCTCCTTAGGACATAGATGGTACAGATACTGATACAGAGAGAATGAACCAGCTAACTGTATGCCGAAGAGAAAGGGCTCGGGAGAGAGCAATGGTGCACATTTTGATATTGAACTTCTGGCCTGGAAAACTTGAATCAGTAAGTCAGTGCCTTAAAGCACAGCTGTTTAAATCACCCAATCTGCACTGCCTTATTTTGGAAGACCAGTATAATAACCTTCTCTTGTGGCTATTTCAGTGGGACCTGAAGATGTGAGAGGTAATGTACTTTGCTAAGGATGATACAGGCTCAGTGGCAGCCACAAGTCTGGGATTCGGTTTGACCTGACCTCAAGTATGTGTGAAGGTACAACTTGCCTTAGTAAGGCTATACCCCCAGCTTACCCAATTTGGAAACTCTTCAGCCCTTTTCCAGGTACATCCCTCCCTCTGTATCACTGTGGGTGGGCTACAATTTCTGAAATTTTTCTTCTTTGCACCCCTATCCCAAGCTGAGATGAAAGTCTAACCTGGATCCCTTGATAGAAGAACAGGGGCTAACTAAACACATAGAGCATCCCTCCAGCCTGGAGGAATCTGGAAGACCTACTTAGAACATATGACAAGTAAGCTGCACTTTGCAGAACAAGATGCTGAGAGGAAGGGACAGGAGGAAATACTGTAGACATAAGGATGTACAAGCAAAGCCCTTGGAGTATCAAAAGCTCCAGAGAAAGAGATCAGAAAATATAATAAATATTGGCTCATAGAATGCTATACAGGGCCCAAAACAAGGTGTAATCGAAGAGAAACAACACGAAGCTTGCTGTTATATTTTCAGGCTATGTCTGGGGCGCCAACAGGCAGTGTCTCTTTGCTGTTTGCATCATGCTTTAGTTCTTGTGATCAATGGCTGTTGTAAAATACAAAGAGCAAACAGAAGGTGCCCAGGGACTCTTGTGTGCAATGTCTAGAGTAAACGTGAGTGAATCTCCACCTAAGATATGATGCCACTAAACAAGTTATAGATATTATAATGCCTAAATACATGCCAAACATAATTATCCGAATATATCATTTTCTCAGTTTCTAGATACTGGTTTCATCCTATGTCCTGGAATGTGTTTTTATGCTGCTTTAAATCCCTTCCAGAAAAAGTAAAGTATGCACACACACACACACACACACACACACACACACACACAATGATGCTTGCACACATAAATGTACCCATGTCTGTGTCAGGAACAGCCCATTTCCTAGCCAAATAGGCATATACTCATGAGTCTGCTTAAGACTAGTTCTTGTTTGTCCAACAGTCTGTTTACTTGTTCCTGAGTCTGTATACTATGCTTCTTTCTCTGTAATATTCAAGCATTCACAAATTTCTCCCATCCATTTTTTTCTAGTCTCATCCTGAGTATCACCTTGTCTGACCACTAGCTACTATCCTATGTCCTTTCACCATTTTATAAACAAATTCTCAAAAATATTCTCTTACATATACATATAGGTATAGATATAGACAGATGTTTAGATATATATTCTCAGTGCTACTAAATCGAAACAGAAAATTCCAGCCTTCACACAGTGTCCCCTCAGCCCTGTGGCCTTCCAGCTGGCTTTTTAACTTCACTCTAGTCTCCTGTCTTCACCATTCCTCTTTCTATTTCTTCAACACTGGGGCTCTGGGATGTTTGCCCTTGGTACTTCTCCCAGCATTACCAGCACACAGTTTCCCTGGGAGAGCATCCTCATATCTCTACATTTCCTCACTACACATGACATATACACTCCCAGTGCCTTCGCCCAACACCACTCCCTTTTCCTCCTTTACGTGGAGCTACACCACATTTTCCAAAATCTTATTATTAGGATTCCCTTGAGCAATCAGGTGGCCATGTACCATCTGATGTGATGTGGACCAGAGGTTGGATGACACTGCAGGTCTGGCTACTGAAAGGCCACATAGTACCCTTCATGTGCTCTCCTCTCATTTATCACCAGGTACAAAAAGGGAAACCTATGAAGACCTGTGACTATCTATGGGTCACTGGAGCTACCAGAGAAGAAAAAGCTGGGTCCCTCCATCCTACCCCTCCTCCATTAGCGTTGAAACACAGCACAGATACAAAATAAGCCTTTATTAAATAAGTTCACTGAGATGCAGAAGCTATTTGATTCAGCAATTAGCCTAGCCCAACTAATATACTGTCTAGTTACAAGCAAATATTTAAAATTCAGGCTCATGCTTCTAAATGTACATCAAATAATTGACAAAGGTGCCCCAAATGGCAGGCTATACAATCATTTATTTAAGTAGATTAGGAAGTTACAAATATTTATTTATTCATTTAATCACTCAAATATGTATCAAGTCCTCACAGTGTACCAGATACCATATTAGGCACCAAAGTTACAGTAATGATCATGGATAAATCCAGTCCTTGTGCTAGCAAATTCCCTAACTGAATGATAGAAGATGCACAGTTGTTACATCATTTCATGGCTACAGACGTTCACAGCATTTGCTGTTTCACCTAAACATACCACCCACAAATTGAGTGTTATCCCTCCTTAGTTCTAGAACCCACTCACCCCCACTTTGTCAAGGGCTTAAACTAGAAATAATAGCAAAATACTCCATCTGTTAAGAATAGTTTTCATCCTTATTCTGGAATGATATTCTGGAACATTTATCATTTTAACTACTTCTAACTAAATCATTCATTGACAATAAATATATTCACAATATCGTGTAACCATTACCAGTATATTTACTCAAAACTTTATCATTTCCAACAAAGACTCAATAACCATTAAATAGTAATTCACTTCCCTTTCACCCAGTCTCTGGTAATCTCTCATTTACTTTCTGTATATATTTGCCTGTTGATGTATCATGTGTAAGTATAATCATAATATATTTGTCGTCAATGTCTGGATTTACTCAATAAGCATAGTTTTTATGATCCATGTAAGAAGAGTGTGTGTGTGCATGTGTGTGTGTGTGTGTGTGTGTTGCACATACAGAGAAAATTACATATATAGAGAAATTTTTCCAACATAAAGAACAAAGCAGGAAAAATGTGACTGGAGAGAATCATATTATGCAAATTAAGCCAGTCTCACAGAGGCAAATATAAAATATTTTCTCTGATTTGTAGACCTTAGATTTATAAAATTACCTATATATACATGGCATGAAATTAGAAATGAAACTATGTAGAGGAGAAAATATTCCTAACAGGAAGTGAGAGAAGTAAGAAATGCGAGGGACCACATCATGAAGGAATATGCTTAAAATGCATTATATACTTGCTTAGAAATATCCTTATGAAATCCAGCACACGTACAATAAATATATGCCAATAAAGTTACTTTTAAATGAATTTTATCCATTCTATAGATAGATAGATTGCATGCTATTCATTCACCCATCAACAGATGCTTGAGTTACTTGCAGTTTTAGGAAGAGCAATGTGCCAGGAGCATGTACGCACAGAGCTGGTCGAGTTCTGCTTTTGATTATTTTGGTTTATAGAATTGGAAGTGTACCTGTCAGGGGCACCACCGTGCCATTTTACATTCCCACATGCAATGGATTACAATTGCAGTCATTCCACATTAACAGCAGATATTTCCTTTTTAAAAGGTATATCCATCTGGGGCTGGCAAGATGATGGCTCAGTGTTTAAAGCACTTGCTTTGTATAGGACCTGAGTTTGGTTCACAACCACCTATAACTCCAGCTGTGTGGGGTGACACCTCTGCTGGCCTCTGTGGGCACTCCCATGCATATATAGTCAGGCCAGTTGGTTCCTCTCTGCATCTCACCTATTTCACTGGGCATTCTGTTAAAGATATTGAACTTGTATTGTTTTGACCTAAAACTTATCCCACTGGTTGTAAGATGGACTTTGAGTCTCAGGAAAAGAAACTGCGTTGGGGGGTATTGTTTTTAGTGGCTGACATTGCCTGAGGGTAGCACACAATGCTTCAGTCACTGAAGGCCTGCTCTAGACTAACCTCATGCCATCTTTGTTAATAACCTTCTGTGGCACTCTCTTTCTCTGGTGTTGCCTTCCTTATCAGATAAGAAACAAGAATTAAAAAGTTTATTCTACTGCTGGGCGTGGTGGTGCACATCTTTAATTCCAGCACTCAGGAGGCAGAGGCAAGTGGATTACTGTGAGTTCGAGGCCAGCCTTGTCTACAAAGCAAGTCCAGGACAGCCAAGGCTGTTGCACAGAGAAACCCTGTCTCGAGGAAAAAAAATTATTCTCCTAAGACTAGATCAGTTATGGGCCTAGGGGAAAACCTAATACTACTATTGTGCTAAATCAACACCGCAATAAATAATTCATAGTGACATATTACTATACTAACCCTCATCTGAGAAATTTCACAACTGGACAACATGCAGAGAGTGGGAGTCTTTGGAGCACTCAGCCGTAAATGGGATGCCTGTATCAACCCCCCACTCAAGGCTCAGAGAGCTATGTGGAAGGGGAAGTAGAAAGACTTTAAGAGACTGATGTGGCGGATGACTCAAAGGATATAGCATCTTCCACATACAATGATACCACTACAATATGAACTCAAAGAGACTATGACAGTATGCTCAAGACATAAACAGACTCAAGCTAGACAGAGCCCAACATGGAAAGGGGGAAGTAGACACACATTCCTACCCCTAAGCAAGCGTCCATGTGTAACTCATAGCTGCTGGGAGAAGAAAACTCAGTTTTCTTCAATGGAGTGGGACTGACTATATAAACCACGCTCCAGGGCATGCCTTATAGCCGGGAGGAGTTGGCAAACACCAAATGGACCCCATGGGTTTTATGTAATTTTTTTGTTTTGTTATAATTGGGTAATTTTTTTGTCTTCTTTGTTTTCACCTGTTTTATTTAAGAGAGAACATGCAGTTGAGTGAGTATGTAAGTAGGATCTGGGAGGAGTTGAGTGAGGGAAAAGACTACGATCAAAATCTATTGTAGGTTAAAAAAGTAATTTTTACAAAAGGAAACTCCAACCATAGATACATGGGAAACAAGCCTAGCTTGATAAAAGATCGCCCTCTGCTGGCTGTGTTAGCCAAGTAAATAGGAATAATCTAAAAATATAATTACAGTTATATATTTTGTTACATGCATAAGTATGTACATTATATTATAAAATATGCATATGTATTTTCCCTCGTGGAAACTGGGAAATTTCAAATCCTGCAGGTTGAATCAGCAAGCGGAAGGCCTAGAAGAGCTGATGTGTGCTTTCAGCCTCTGCTACAGTAGGCTCAAAACCCAAGAACAGCCTACGTCACAGTTCAAATCCACAAGCAAGAGAAACTGCATGCTTCTGTTGCAGCCAATTAAAAATTCTAAACAAGGCATAGGGAGATGGTTCACTGCACAAAGTGCTTGCTGAGCAACTATGAGGACCTAACTTCAAATCCCCAGGCATGGTGGTACATGCATGCCCTTAATCCCCAGCCCTTAACGCCAGGCAGAGACAAAAGTATCTCTGTGAGTTCAAGGCCAGCCTGGTCTACATCACAAGTTCCAGGCTACATAGTGAAGCCTGTTTCCTTAAAATAAAATAAAATAAAATATTCAAGCATAGTGATACAATCTGGAACTTCCTAGCTAGCCCAAGACTCAGCATGGGATTCTTCATAGCTCCCCACTGTGCCAGCCAAGGCTGCTTCTGCCTCAGGACCTTTGAACTTGCTGTCCTCTTGGACTGGGCAGTTTTCCCACAAGTCTATTTAAGATTTTAGACTTTTGCTCAAATGCCATCTCCTTGGCTAGGCCTTCCTTCCCTGGTCGCCTGTCTCCATGCCTTTTTATCTTTGTGTCCTCTTTTATTTTTCTTGAACTGATTTTCTGCCTTCTTCACTAGACTAGAAAAGTCATGAGGCTTTGTTTTTTCATTGCATGCCTGGGTATATTTGTAAATATGTATGCATGTGTGTACATGTGCATGAATGTATGTATATGTGTGGTGTGTGGAGCAGACACCTGCTTTGGAATTCTGAGTAAGTATGAAGTCTTTGCTGAGTAAATGAAAAGATGAATTAGTCCAAATAATAAAAGAAGAGAAGATACTCACTGAAGGGAAATATACATCAAAGCACATGGTGATATAGATTCTACTCAATAATTAATTTTAGGAAGGCTAAAGCTGAGAATGAAGCTTTTGAAAAATGCTGAAGGTAGATAACTAAAATACCTTTTAGTCAGTGTGGGGAAAGGAGAGAGCAATTTCTTAGAAGAAAATAAATCTTCTTGTTGGAATTTTTCCTTCAACAAGATTAATCTTCAAGCTAAAATTGTCAGAGAAGAGGGGAGGAAAATAGCAGAAAAATCCTACAAGGGATGAGGCTGTTGGGTCCCAAAGGCTCTAAGGAGCAAATGAGTGCACAAGCATGTAGGCCAGTGCAAAGCCAATGGCATGGTGGTCCCCAGGATGTAGAGCAGTCAGGAAGCAGCAGTCCTGGGGCTTCCAGAATGGCATGGAATCAGGGCTACATTGCATTGTGGGAAAAGCAAAGGCAGCTTAGGAAACCTGTGAGACTCAGAATTTCTGTGGATAAGGAATCTCAAAATCAGTTCGGCATGGTGGCGCACACCTTTAATCCCAGCAGTTGGAAGGCAGAGACAGGTGGATCTCTGTGAGTTCAAGGACAGCCTGGTCTACAGAGTGAGTTCCAGGACAGCCAGGGCTACACAGAGAAACCCTGTCTAGGAAAAAAAAAAGAATCTCAACATTAGATGTGTGCTCCACACACTAACATGTGTACACATTCTCATGCACACACACATATACATACAGATACATGTGAACACATACGACAGCAGCATGGTGCTGTAAATTTACATATTTCACTTCATGCCTAATTCCTGTTCTGAATCTTTTTTAGCTCTTGGAAGTCTTTGAACAAATCTGACACAAACTGCCCACCCACAAACTGAACATATAACATCAGAAGATTAGGAACTTCCTCAGAGCAATTCATGAAATCCTAATGACCATGAAACCTGGATTAGAAGCCCTTGTTCTAAAGGTATAATAAGCCTATCTTAGGGTTACTATTGCTGTGAAGAAACACCCTGACCAAAAGGCAAGCTGGGGAGGACAGGGTTTACTTGGCTTACACTTCCACAGCGCTGTCCATCACTGAAGGAAGTCAGGACAGGAACCCACACAGGGCAGGAACCTGGAGGCAGGAGCTGACGCAGAGGCCATGGAGGAGTGCTGCTTACTGCCTTGCTCAGCCTGCCTTCTTATAGAACTGAGGACTATCACCACAGGGATTGCCCCACCCACAATGGGCTGAGCCCTCCCCATCAATCACTAATTAAGAAAATGCCCTACAGGCCTGCCTACAACCCACTCTTATGGAGGCATTTTCTTAATTGAGGTTCCCTCCTTTCAGATGACTTTAGCTTGTGTCAAGCTGACATAAAACTAGCCAGGATAACCCCTTAATTGCAACACTGGGATTCTCGGTGTGATTACTGAATTCTGCAGTAAAAGACTGCAGCCAGATTCTTGTTTTATTAATTTAACAATATTTGTTAAATGAGTGCCATGTCTGCTGCCTTTCTAAGCCCTTTAGATGTATCGGCTTGATTATAATTCTCACAATTGTTCTTAAGTGTATACTAACACACTTCTTGCAGCCAGATGAAGTGAATGAGCTTCTAGGGCCTTGGGTAACTTGCTGCAGATCAAAGCAGACACATTAGAATCAGACACAAAAGTTCAATATTGCATTGCTACCCCTAACAAGATTGTTTCTCTGCTTTTACAGAAATCTATGTTGGAGGTTGGTCTGATGTATTTTGATGCTAAGTACTGCTTGCAGTCTCTGTGCCCCATCTGTACCTTGCCTAAGAGCCTAACCTATTTGACCAATAAAAGGCCATCACACCTGGGCGGGGCAAATGGGATAGGTGTGGCTACGGTTCCAGGACTTGGGGAGACAGAGAGACTCTTGGGGGGAAGAGAGACTGAAGAAGAGGGGAGAAGAAGCCTGCGCCATAGACTAAGTGGAAGAGAAGCACATGACTGGCGTGGATGGAGACTTGGCTCAGATGATGATAATTAGCAAGTGTATGGGATTATGGATGGGAGGTATCTTGGTAGAAATTATTAAAAGCAGATGGCATGGGATTGGGGCTGGTATCCTATACCTGCCCCACTATGGGAAGTAGTTTAGGGGACTAATATCTGTCCTGTGCCAGGTTAACTAAGGCTATTTTAAAATATAACACATGTCTGTGTCTTGATTGATTGCTAGCAGGTTGGAAAATACTGCTGTAATAATAACTATAGGCCTGATATTAAACATTATTAGGCCTTACTGGTAAAATCACTGCACCATATGTTCTTTCTTGTAGGGGGGTTGTTTGGGGTGTTTTTTTATTGAGTGAGGGTTTCATGTAACTCAGGCTAGCCTCAAAGTACTCTGCAGCTCAAACTGGCCATGGACTTCTGATCCTCCTGCCTTTGCCTCTGTAGCACTGGCAGTCCAGAATCACCACAGCCAGCTTAGCTAGGTTCCTTCAAAAAGCATTTCTCTTAAACTGCATATTGCAGGTTAAAAACAGCAAGCCCACTGCTCAGGCTACTCCGAGGCTCTGGTAACTCGCCTTGGCTTGCATCTTTCCCATGCCTGTGACCACTGTGTTCTGGCTTTGGAACATATTTGTATGAGGGTTGATCAGTATTTTCCCACATCAACCATCTCATCTCAAAAGGAGACAGTCCACCCACACAGCTGTACTGTAAACTCAGTCTACAATTTGAGTAAAAGCAGTCACGACAACAGTACTCTCTCCACAGCCTCCAAAGGAAAAAAGAGTTCTCTAGCAGAGAGGTTCCAGGCTCAAGTTTTGATTCCTTGACAGTGTGTACTTCTGGCAGAAGAGCTCACGGAGCAGGGCAAGTTCCTCAATAAGAGAAGGATATATGTGTTTTGCTAGAGGTCTGGTAGCAAAATTCCACCAATTCAGAGGCTACAGCAAGGAAAATTTGTTTGTTTTCACAGAAACCCAGGACTTGAACGTAGTCGGGCCAGCTTCTTCTAAAGCTGTGAGGGAAGGAGGGCCCTAGCATGCCTCTACAGCTCGCAACCATCCTTCTCTTTGTGTCTCTCACATGTCACAAAGTTCTTCCCCTGGGGAGGCAGAAACAACTTCTACCAGTCCTTGTGAGGTCCCAAAGACAAACCAAAATACGATTCCACCAAAGTTCAATGTGGAGAACCAATGAATTTATGGTGATTGCTCACAAAGCGCTGGGTGAGGGGCTACTGGCAGGAGAGCAGGTGAGATCAATGCAGAGGCCCTGGGAAGTCCTCCCCCAGCACGGTTGATAGCTTCATCAGAGCTGTATGAATAGAACCTCACTTTATTCACCTTCCACGGCCTATTATGCTCTAGCCCCACCCCAGACATGGAAGCTGCATGCTATGAGGGCAGAACTGCACACACAGGGCTAAGAGGAGCTTCTAGAATCTCAGTTGTGTGTGCAATGGCCCTCGGCTCCCCACCCCTTCTATGAGGGAACAGCAATATTTAACAAGCCTGATCATGATGGGCTCTTATGAAGTAGGTACAGGTGATCAGATGATGTGGCAGCTATTTTATTCAGAGACGCCTATTTTACAATTTACTTTCCCTCTGTGTCCTCATGTCCCTTTTCTGTAAGTGTTTCTGTAACACTGCATATGTGTTGGAAGACCCTGCTATTATGGTCGCAGCCCACCATGTTCAGATAGCTCCCCAAGCTTGGCACAAAATGGAGGACTCCCTTTCTCAGTGGGCTTCCACTTGTCTACCTGACCTCATCTGGAGAGCATCTCTAGGCACAGATGCCTGGCCTTGCTTGGAGGCTGGCCCTGTACTGCATAGAGCCTCCTGCAAGCACCACATGACTCAGCACAGGAGCACTGTTCTTTCCCCTGCCCATATGATAATTAGGTACTGTGTTATGACCAATCATAACGCAGCCCATAACCCTAAGAGCCCTTGTATAACCTTACCCTTCAACAATAAAATGAGCTGCCTCTCTGAAGCAGACTTCCTCAAGAGCCTATGGCCAATGAGCCCCCTCCAGGCAGGGATGGTGAGGGCAGGGAACCACAGATACAGGCCCACACTCATGGCCTCATCTTAACCTGAGAACAACCATAAAGCCCTTATCCACAATGAGCTTACATTCTTAGGTATCAGGAGTTACAACAGTGAGGGAAGCATAATTCAATCTGCAATAAAGGATAATTGTAAGAAAAACAGTCCTGGAAGGCTAGAAAATTTCAATGAGTTTGTTTACTTTATGATCCATAAACACTAAATAAGTCCGACTATAGGTGGAGCATTGCACTAGGCACAGAGTGGGGCTGTGTTCTCCTTAGAGGGGTATTAAGTGTAGTGGGGGAGTCTCAATAAGCCATGCAGCCAGCAAACAATTCTGACTGCAAACCTGTCATTGTATTCTTCTAAATACTCAATAGGGCACCCATCCAAATGAGCTATCATGAGAACCCACTCCTGCTAGTACTTTTGCGGGGTTCCCAGCCCCACCAGGATTCCCCCTTCCCTCTCCCCCAGCAGCCTCTCCACTGTGCCAAGGCTTTTTGAGCAGAAAGAAGCTCCAGCTGAAACCACTGTTGCTGTTTGCCTTCAGGCCTCAGTCCTGGCACTCCATCTAGTGGCAAGAATGTTTTTTGCATGACCGCTGTCTTGCATTAATTTCAGCGGGGAAATTCCGCCCGCCCCGCCCCTGCCCCCGCCCCACCCCCGTCCCCGCCCCCGCCCCTCCTCCAAACAAACGTTTTCTGGAAGGAGACCTCTGAAGAGCATCACAAGAAGAAAAAAAACCCGAAATATGTAGGTTTGTGACAAAGACATGGATACTTCAATTGGGGAAATGGCAGACATTTAGTATGTATACAGAAAGGAGCCCACATAGGCTCTTAGAAAAGACAGAATATCTGAATTCAGGAAAACCAGAAAACAGGCATGGAAAATGATCTTAGTGGCAGAACCGACTGCACTCATCTGCTGAAGGCTGTAGGTGAGGCCTACATCCACTGTGCCTACCAGGTGTTTTGGCAATACGCTCTGTAGGAGCCTGGCCTTTACCAGCTCCCTTTGTTCTCACAGCACACTCCTATTCTAGACTTGCAAAGCAAGGCTGAAGAAGATCAAGTCCTAGGCACCCAAGGCCACAGCTGCCGAGTAGCAAAGTTGCAATGTGAAGCTAATGGGACCAAAACTAAAGGCCGTATGCCCTTGGAGAACAAGATAACGTGAGAGGGAAAAGACAAGACAGAGAGCCCACTGGCAAACAGTGTGCCAATGTGTGTTTGGACTGAGAGGTAGAAATTAACAGGGGATGGAGGCTAATGAAGTGGCTCCGTGGTGTAAATGCTTATTACCAAGTCTGATGAGCTGAAGTCAGTCCCTGGAATTCACGTGGGAGGAGATAACCCAGGGACTGGTTGTCCCTGAACACACATGTGCTGTGGCAGATACACCCACATAAGTAAAAGAAATGTAATTGCAACTTTTAAAAGGAAAATTTAAAGATGGAGGTTAAAGAGATAGCTCTGCAGTTAAAAGCACTTACTTTTTTTTTGCAGAGGACCAAGGTTTGGTCCCCAGAACTCACATGGTGGCTCATAGCTGTCCTTAACTACAGTTCCAGAAGCTTCCACACTTTCTGAGGGTGCCAAACATGCACGCAATGCACGTACATACATGGTAATGAACCATATACAAAAAATAAAAATAAATACTTTTAAAGAAATTAAAAGGAAGGGGTAGGTCAAATGGACTTCTATAGAGTAAGTCTTGGTGGCAGCCTAGATGGTCAGAGCACAGAACAGAAAGGAAGGGTAAATGACATGCAGAAAGCAGTAGCTCAGGGTCAGACAGAAGATCCTCAGTGGCAAAAAGAGGGAGGCTTTCTTTTGAATGCCTCAAAGGCTGACAGTGGTACTCTTAGCCATGAGGCCAGAGCTCTCCTAAGCATTGTAGGCAGGGCTGAAAAGATGATTCAGTGGTTAAGAGCATTTGCTGTTCTTGAGGAGCCTGAATATGAATCCTTGTGGAGGACCTAAATTCAAATCCCTGCACCCATGATGGGTGGCTCATAGTGGCTTTATAACTTCAGCTCCAGGACACCTGAAGCCCTTTATTGGCCTCTGTAGGCATAGACACCTACATGTATGGAGAGAGAGAGAGAGAGAGACAGAGACAGAGACAGAGACAGAGACAGAGACAGAGACAGAGACAGACAGAGAGAGAAATGACATATTGCAGAATGGCACACTAGATTGGTGACTCAGCTTCATAACTACAATTAGTGCAGACTGATCACTTTGGCTATAATGGAAGGTGCAAGATATTCTAGCAAATTCCAGTATATGGAACAGTGGACAAACTAGATCATAAAAGTCATTATGGACCATCTCCCATGGGGTGGGTCTCAGACAGTAGCATTTGGGAGAACAGGCCCTGCACCTAGCCTGGACATCGCAGTAGAGCTTGACATGGTGGTGGGGGTGGGGTGCACAGGTGAGTACCCCAAGGACATGAGCACAAAAGATCTAGCCTCATCACTAGTGCCATGGACTGGCATGGGAGCAGATGTGATACCTTCTACTCCCTTGCCCCTTGCCCCTCACCCCCTGTGGTAATTGAGAGAGCTGGAGGAGAGGGGAGCTGGTCCTGTCCCTTGCTGCCTGCAGCTGAGGCAGTGCTGGAGAGCTTGCCCTGGTGACATGGATGTGGGCGATCTGCCAGGCTGACCAGGTCAGACACTGACCAGGCCCAGATCCAGGACTTTGAGTTTGCCCACCCAAAATCTACTCCATCTATGAACTGCTAGAGCATGTGAAAGGGATCCTGCTGACCCAAGGCTGAAGGATTGCCATGACACAGGGCAACAACAGGATGTCGGAGAGGAGCCCAATGACAGCAGAAGCTGGGGATCTAGAAGCAGACCAATGACTATTGCAATGAACCTTTTCAAGTAAGATGTGTGGACCAACAGGTATGCTGTGGGACACTGTGACACACTACAGCTTCCTTGGAGAGATTGTTTTATGCTTTGTTTTATTTATTTTTATTTTCTTTTATTTTCTGTTTTTTGGGGTGAGGTTACAAGGGCAGAAGGTGGATATGAAGGGATGGGGAAATGAGTGAGACTGGGGTGCATGATGTAAAACTCACAAAGAATCAATAAAAAGTTTTTAAAAATTAAAAAAGAGTCATTGTGATTGTGAAGGAGTAAGCTACTTACTGGAAAATGTCCATCACAGCCAGGTATGGTAGCATACATCTGTAATCCAGCACTGGGGAGGCAGAGGCAGGCAGATCGCTGTGAGTTCGAGGCCAGCCTGGTCTATAGAGTGAGTCCAGGACAGCCAGGACTACACAGAGAAACCCTGTCTTGAAAAAACAAAAAACAAACAAACAAAAAAGAATGTCCATCATAGAAAAGGGCTCAGAGAGGGCACTTCCTGGACCAGGTGAGGGTGGTGGTGGCGATCTTGGCTTCAAAGCATTCAGAGCAATGAACAGTGCTAGACAAAACTGATGGATGCCTCTCTAGTGGTGAACACTGCAATGTCTTCTGGGACTAGTGACTACATCACAGCTCTTATTAAACTGTGGGTTTGATCCTATTACTTTCTTTGACTCTACTGCCAAAATTGTAGTATTTAAAAGAATAACAAAAATGAAGCCAACTGAGCAGCCCTGGCACACAGTGTAGCTAAAGCAGAAATGGAGGGGAGCCAAAATGCTTGCACTTGATGCTGTGTTTGCAAGGCCACTAAACTTCAGGGAAGTTCCTCCTGGGAGGTGGTGGACATGCCCAGGAGATTGTAGCCACATGGCCTAGTTCTAAACACACTCTTAACTACTAGGCTTCCCAAAGAGGCAGTTTACTAGGAAACAGTAAAGTGTTGCTCTCTTTTGTTATCCTAGTCATCACAGAAATTGTAGCAAGCCAAGCAAGAAAAGGCAGATGCTGTTCATATGAGACTGAAGCAAAACAGTCCCTCCACAAAGAATGTCAGACCTGTTAGAATGTAAAGGACCTCAAGACAGCGAGAGAAGGCAGCCTGCGTTTAGCCCTCCTCCTCCAGTGTCTATGTCTGCCTCTTGTCTTTAAACAGCTTTGGCAGCTAGATTCTGAACTCAACCCCAGTGTCTTCAGAGTCCAGCTTCCATAACACCTTAGAGAGAAAAAGACTCATCTACTGAAACAGTCTTTCATGAACATTTACTATGTCTCTAAGTCATTCAGGAGGCCCACAAAGCCCAACATGAATGGACCTCTTCTCCTCCCCTATAGCTCCCCAGACCATGTTTCCAAAACTCGAATCTGCTCCCTCCCTATTCCCACAACTGACCCAAGCTCACATCAATTAGTCATTACTATCTTAACTGACTCCCACTCAAGCAAAATGTGCTCTAGCCTAAGATGAACTATGTTCTCCACTTTCTCTCTCTTCTTCCCCAGCAGCCACCACTGTGCTCTGTCCTGGATGAACTGCACTCACCTTGGTTGCTCCACCTTCTGTTCCCTTCCTACTTTCTAAAATATCTCTGGTCCATTCTTCCTCTCCTTTCCCTTACTTAACGCTTCTCCTGCTTCTGTGCACACACACCCACTGATATGAAGGGCTGAGCCCTTCGATCTCCTCCTGGGTGCCCACATCACTCTGGTGTGTCATGCTGGAACCACCCCCAATTGCCTCTACTGCACATCCCATCTATCTTTTCTCCATAGCAATTTTTCTGTCCTGCACACCCAATCCCTCCAGTACCCCTGGCTCCACAGGAACTGAACTGACATGGCTCCTGTGCTGTGGGCCCCACCTCCTTCCTTGGGTGTCTCACCTTGTCTGTTGTCTGTTTCCTGCACTGATAATTACAGGATGGCTGCACAGCAGGACATGGTGACTTCCTTATATTTGTTTTTGTCACTGTGGATGATACACAACTTGCCACCCTCTCACCTCCCTCAAGAAACTCTAAAGAGATTTGATGTCATACTTGGGAACACTAAGTAGGAGGAGAATGTTTTCAGGGTAATTAGCTTGATTCTGCTACTTTATAGAGTAGACATATTTCAAAGTATAATCGTGCATGAACCTCCTAAAAAAGGCTGTCAACTGACTTTGGGGCTACATCAACTAAAAACCAACAACAAAGGAATGAGATCCTTCTGAACCATCACACTCTTGAGTACCATAAAGCAAGGTCCTGTTGGGAAATTTTCATTTGACCACAGAAATTCTCAATTAAACAGTTCTCTCCACTGTACAAACAAAGAGTCTGAGGCATCAACAGAAGCAACTTACCCCAAATTGTTCATCAGGGAACTAAGTAAGCCCGTGCTATAACCTAAGTCTGAGGTTCCTCTTGGCTTTTTGTCTCCCTCCCTGTGTTTTCAAGGAGTAATCCACCACTCGTTCCAATGACCCTCCATCCTGAAGACTGCCAGGTATAAGGGTACGTCCAGGAGAACACCTTTTTAACAGGCTCCCAGCTGAAACTACAAAATGCCTAGGTAAGTTGATATTAGATCAAGAGGAGCAGGAGGTCTTTACTATTAAACAGAGAGAGAGAGAGAGAGAGAGAGAGAGAGAGAGAGAGAGAGAGAGAAGGGGGAGGGAGAGAGGGAGGGAGGGACGGACAGACAGACAGACAGAGACAGAGAGACAGACACAGACAGAGACAAAGACACAGAGACAGAGACAGACATAGAGCGACAGAGACAACACAGAGACAGAGATAGACACAGAGACAGAGAGGGGGAGAGGCTGCAGAGTTTACTTAGTGGCTAAGACACTAATTGCAGTTATAGAGGATCTTACACCCTCTTCTGACTGCTGCAGACACCAGTCACATATACAGTATGTATATATACATGCTGGTAAAATACTTATGCATATAAAATAAATAAATCTAAAAAAATATAAAAATGTATGTATATATACCATTGATGGTCTGATTCAAACTGACCTAGTTATATATGGTTTTATTACTTCTTTGACACAGGGTCAGACTTTGTGACCCAGAACCTCCTGAGACTCATTATGTACCCCCAGCATGCCGTGAACTCATGGCAACCCTCTTGCCTCATCCACTTATGTATTGGGATTACACACACCTGCCTGGCTCTCGTGTATGTATGTGTGTATGTGTGTTCATTCAATCATTGCTCATTTTCCATTTCCCTTCAGCCCTTCCTGTTCCTTACCCTAGAGTGGACTTTAATATCACATACTTGGGCCTATCTCATAGGTGATTCTGTGCAGGGCCCAGATGGCACCCGGACAATAACCCATTTCCTTCTCAATCCAACCCCAAGACTGTATGAAATGCTACAAGCAAATAGACTCCTAAGATTGCCTCAATCTTACATACTGCCTGTCTCTCTCCATTTTGGCCAACCAAATTACCCACAAGGCTCTATAAGGTTCACATTTTGCTAGAACTCCTTTTAGAGCATCATTAAGGTCATATGGAAATTCTGCCAGTTATAAAAATGTACAAACTCTGAAGGCAAGAAACCACTTATGACAGAAAAGTGACAAAAAAATGATTTCCTTTTATCCATGATGGCAAATTTTATACATCTACCAAGCTGCACTCAACACAACTGTTTACAAAATGAACTCTCAGCTAAAAATACTAATCCTTTAAAGAATGAGAGTTTAAATTAAGAAAGGTTTTATTGTTTTAAGACAAAACAAATGCATTAACACACATACAAATGCACAGCAAGCAATCATTGGGTTTTATAAGAGTAAAGTGCACTCAGGTGTAACAAAAACCAGAACCATTTTAGAACAACCACTGCTTATGGAGACGTGGCTACATGGACATCTAAGAAGCCACTGTGTATTTGTATGGGAATTCATGAGCAATGTGAAGTGATGGGAGACGGAGTATCTGCAGTCACACTTTCAGACCATTTCCCCACTCTGTGTGCTCTAGTTCTGCCCTATTGAATTAGTCAGCAAGTGTACAAAGAACTTAATATCAAAGACCACTTCCAAAAGTCAAAAATAGATTCAAGGTCACGGCTAAAGTTACCCCAGAGGTTGGGGGGGGGAGGGGGCTATCAAAAGCCATATTTCACAAAATGGCAGGCACTAAATCTAGTCACATGTGCTTGCAGTAGAAAAGGAAACGCTGATGTCAATAGAGGCTGGTCTTCTTCATGATACGCAGGAACTCTTGCTCACTGACCTCTCCATCTCCATCTCGATCAGCTTCATCAATCATTTCCTGCATGGCAGTAAGGGTTCATCTCAGGTTAAGTCACAAACTAAACTGAAAAGTCATTAATAAGAAACTTCAAATAATGCTATGAGGAAAGATAGCTATGGTCCATTTAATGTGAGTGCACCCCTTTTTATGATAGTTATTTGAAAAACAAATCACATGTATTGTCACATGCATCAACTGAAAAGAAGCTGGAAAGTCCCCCTGACCTAAAACCCGAAAGAGTAAGTTCAACTACACATTGTATTCTAGTGAAGCTTGTATTTCATAAAGGGATGCTAGCTTTCCTTCTGAGAAGCTGTCCTGGTGGAGAAACAGAACCTGGGAAAGCCAGGGGCTGCAAGGTGGGCATTCAGGTTTCTGCCTGAGCCATTTCTCACCTGCAGCTCCTCGTCAGTCAAGTTCTCGCCTAACTCCTTGGCCACACGCTTCAGATTTTTGAATGATATTTTCCCAGTTTCATCATCATCGAAGAGCTTGAAAGCTTTCAGGATTTCTTCTTTGGTGTCTTTCTCGGACTTTAGTAGAACATAAAACGGATAGTTACTCATCTCTAGCAGCCTTGCCGCTTCCTGGTCTTCCTTCTGCCTCCAAAAGCCTGACCTCAGCAATGCTAGGAATACAGGCCAACCAGGCCTGCTTACCCACAGCGCTCTATAGTCCCTGTGTACTTCCTACCCCACCATCTATCATAATCAGCTCAGAATTCAGTAGGAAAGGATGGCTACTCTTGGAAAAGCCAGTAAGACCTGAAAAATAAATGGTCATGAGGATTTGTTTTAGGGGCCAAAGTATCATGTGGTACAGACAGGCTCCTGGTGTGGCTGGACAGCCACATGCTACTTTCACAGGCAGAAGACAGGAAGGCCTGAAGGGAGCTAGGGCATCTTCCCAACACCAACACTGGCCATCACCAGGGAGCTGCACTGACTGTCCCTTTTGTATTTGACTTACTCAGAACTTTCTGCAGTTCTAAAGCCGAGGGGGGGGAGCTGTAGGAAAACTACCTTCTTAGATTAATTTCCTAGCTCCATCCCCATCATCACATGGTCCTGGTGAGAGCTGTCATGATATATGTCCTTGGTCACAGGAAAACAAGTATGATCCATTGTAGAAAACCAAACTTCGTAAACTTAACATAAACTCAGAGGTTACAGAGGAAATGTAATTGTATCTAAAACACTGTACAAACCAAGGAGACACTAGATTCATTGTTAAGATACAGAAGCAGGGAGTAGGATTATAATTAGGGAAAATATTGCTTATGTTAATAGAAGACACACACCTACTGACAAGGGCAGAGGAGAGAGGTGTTTTGCACAACGGCCTTCAAAGAATTACTGGGGCCCTGAGTACTCCAACAGAAGGAAGTAAAATTTCCAAAAGCATTCAAAGCTCAACTATTTTGAGACGGTCCTTGCCAGAAGCTACAACTGAAGAGAAGAGCCCCTCGGAAGAGAAATCTAGGAACTAGTGTTGAGCATCAAGCACTTGTCTAAAAATGTCATAATGATACCTGTTTTATTGAATGCTAATTTAATTTTAATAATAAAATTAAAAATAAGAATGAGAAGCATTCTATAATGCTGTGACCTTAAAGAAAGCCAAGTGAAACTTAGGGATCCTCTCAATCAAAATCCAATCCTCTGCCATGGGAATGGTCTAGATTTGGTTGAATGAAGTTCTTTTTATGTCTAGACTACCATTATGGGCTCACTTACCATTTTCTGAGTCATCACTGTCAAAAAGTCACTAAAGTTCATTTTTCCTGTCCCTTCCTTATCAATTTCACTTATCATTTTCTTGATTTCTTCTTTCTTGGGTTCAAAGCCCAGGGCCCTCATTGCCACCTACAATGAAAACAGGGTCATTTAGATAGACACATGTAAATGGTATAGAAGCGAAAACGGCTGTTGAGGATTTAACCTAACACCTGGTAAAAGATGAAAAAGATTGGGGAACAGGGTAATGCTGACTTAATTGATATTTGCAGTCCCCTTTATCAATTAGATCATTGTTTCAAGTAAAATATACACAGGGTACCCTTTTCTGTTATTGTTTTACAGGAAGAAGAGGAAAGAACGGTGACAGGTAAAGGACAAGCTCCAGGGAAACACAGAACTGCAGAGCAGGAATGTGTGGAGCTAGCTTGCCTTTAGTTCCTTGATGTCTATAGTCCCAGTTCCATCAGCATCAAAGAGGTCAAAAGCTTCCCGGATTTCCTGTTTCTGTTCTTCAGTAAGTTCAGGCTTAGGGCTCATCCTTTTTCTCTGGCCACTGGATGCCATGTTTGTCTTCTTCAAATTAGAGGCCTTCAGACATCATGCAAATACAGAAGCACAGTATTACAAGCCATAGTCCAGATTTTATTTATGATGGTTCTAGACATCCGTATCTTTTTCATTTAGGCTCCATTCTTTGTAATGTACTTATGTTCTTATATAAACTTCCGTGGGCTGGTGAGATGTCTTGTTGTCAAGCTTGACAACCTAAGTGGGAACCCAGGACCACATGGTAGAAAAAAAAAAAGACTCTTCCAAGCTGTTCCCTGACCATCACACTCAGGCTACATCGTGCTTCCCTTCTCTCTCCAAAAATAAGTGTAAAAAGTAAAATAAAATTAATCCTAACTCTAAAAAACTAATATAAACCTCTGTGAAGAGAAAATTTTCTCTCAACTTAAAAAACTATTTTAATTGATATATTTTAGTTTTTACCTCCACGTTGTAAAAAATAGAAAATCAGCAATGCACTAGTTAAACGTGATTATTTTCTAATGTAACTGAAACTTAAATCATCATTGCTACTAATGTGCTGTCTCCCATGACTTAATCCAACTGTATTTCACTGAGGAACCACCAAATTGAAGTGACTTTTTGTTTTAAATTAATATATTACCATTTTTCTCCTTGTTCCTATATGGATCAACATAGAGCAAGTGAATATATGAATATAATTTCTGGTGTTAACATGACCAGTTCATTTATAATGGGATATATATAATTCGGACGTCTACTGTCTTAAAGTTTATACTACAGAAAGTTTATGCAATTGTGCCATTAATTGACATGTCACTTTAGGAAATTGAATTTCTTAAATAATTTTTTTCAATATAAAGCAGCAGCAGCAAAGCGATTTGAATGACTGTATCATTTATGCCTAAAGGAGCAACATGATTGAAGTTTCTTCTTTTCCAAAGTTAGTAAACAGCAAAAGTGAGACTGTGTCTGTTTGTAAGGAACAAGCTTATCATTTTATTATTAATAGATTGTCACAAATTTCCATTTGCATATTCAATTAAGAAATGTGGTATGCCTTCAGTTTTCAGTATCAAAGATGAAAAGGAAAACGATCCCTCTTCTAAGGCCACTGCTAACTCAGACAGCTGGGTAATTAATGAAAAAGCAGTTTATACCAACCGAGTCTAAAGTTCTGCTTAAGAAATTGAGAGAGAACAAGGTTTGCTGGAAAGACCAATTAATCCTTCCAGGAACCTCTCTGCCTCTTCTTAAAAACAAACAAACAAACAAACAAAAAACTATTGATTTTAGAAGTTAGCTGAGAAATCAACTGTGGAATATAGATGACCAAGTGTCCATGAATTCGGGAAGCTCAGTTGTAGAAATGTACTTAAAACATTTACTTGTGCCGGGCGTGGTAGTGCACGCCTTTATTAATCTCAGCACTTGGGAGGCAGAGGCAGGTGGATCTCTGTGAGTTCGAGGCCAGCCTGGTCTACAGAGTGAGTCCAGGACAGCCAGGGCTACACAGAGAAACCGTGTCTTGAAAAACAACAACAACAACAAAATTTACTTGTGGTGCTGGTTCCCATGAACTATGCTTTTCCAATTAATTATGCCTAAAATTGGCCAAATATAAAGCTACTATAATAAATAGTATGCCAGTATAACGTGGTAAGAACAAGTCCATTTGGCACCTGCGTGCCTTCTCGGAGAAGCTCCAAGCATCCCCAGAAAAGTCCTTTGCGACCATCAGAACACACACAGTAAACCTCTTCGCACCAGGCATAAACTTTATCTGGTGGCAGAAGCCGGGAGGCCTTGTTTGACTGGGGTCGGAGTCTAGGGAAAACAACAGAAGGTCATCCTAAGGTTTCCCGAAAGCGAGCGGAGGAAGGGGTGGGGTGTAGGGCGGGGGCTGAAGGTTACTGGGGGCAGGGAAGGGGCAGTGGCTCTGCGCAGGCCTGCCAAGCAGCCGCCGGCTATATTTTCTCCCCTACCCTTCCGGCATACAGCTCCAAGGAAGAACTAGTGCATTAACGCCAAGAACCGAGCAGGAAAGGCTGCAGGGCTGCACCGAGGCCTAGGAAAGACCCGCGGACGCCGCTTGGGGTCCGTGGAGCACCCGTCACTTACCATCACCGAATGGACTCTGCAACCGGTTGTTAGGGCAACCGCGTACTCGCGGTCCCGGCGCAGTTCCCACTGCTCCGCGCGCGAGCAACCCGCTTCCCATTGGTTTGGGGACAAAGCGGGTGGGGCTAACCCTGCAAAGCCCGCCCCAGGACAAGAGGGCGGTGCGGCGGCGGCCAAAGGCTGGCCTCATTGGGCAAAATCGCGCTGCGAGCGACAATTGGCTTCGCCGGAGCCGAGCTAGACCAATGAACATAATGAAGGAAGCTCGGCTGATCGTGGGCTCATACCTCCCGGTAGAAAAGGTGCCTGGTCTTAGACTCGAGCTTACTGGTTGCTGGTTGATTGCAAGTTGAGTCTGACCTTTGGAGCGTCTAGACCGGGTAAGAGTTGCGGCCTTGCCCTTGGAGGCTGCTGCATGTGGGCGACCGAACTGGGAGGACGTGCAAGGGGATGGGTGGGACCTTTTAAAACTGACCTGGGTACACAGAACATCTGAGAGGCTAAGATAGGAGACCTAACGGTTTGGAGGGGTAACAATGCGTGGTGCAGCTGAGGGCGCGAGAGGAGAGTGGGCGTGCAGAGCGTACACTGGGCTAGGGCTTAGAAACTCAGTCCAAGCGAGGCAGTGTCTTTGAAGTTAGCGCTACAAGAATCACTTCAGCTCTCGGAACTTTTGGATCTACAAAAGTTCTCAAAATATGTCCCCGTTAGATGAGCAGACACTCAAGTCACATGGGAAAGAGTATTCCTGAATGAGACCCCTTGAAAGCAAAGCCACAAGAGTTTTAGAAGTGTGGGGTGCATGGAGAATTAAAGGGATTTAATGTGTGCAAGGGAGTAATGCAGGCCCACAGTCAGCCACAGATTCCTCTCGAGGCATACCTCACTTTAGGAATATTAAGGGCCCAGCATCAGTCTCTCAAACTGAGAAAAGCATGAGACTTAACAGATCTCCATAAATGTAATGTAGGCCCTTTGCCGTGTTTCCCTTGAGCCAGGAACCAGATTCAAAACTTTTGTGCCCTGTTTGACTCCTCTGTTCCCAGCCTCTGGGTTCTATCAGCTCTGTCCTTGAAGTGTCTTCTTTTTTTCTCTGCTCTGCCCCAGTCCTTCCTCAGCAATATGAGTGGGAGTTCTCACCATAGTATGCAAAACGTAGCATGGACTGGCTCCTCCTCTCATACCTGTGCTGCTACCTGCCTTCTCACCTCCGCCGCACTCCCACTCAGGACACTGGTTTTCTGGCTGATTCACTCCTTATACAGCCCCAGGAACTTTTAAAAACTATAATATTTTGATTAATTCTCACTGTGTACCTCTGGCTGTCCTGAATATACTGGGAGGCTGCTAGGTCGTTAGGGCCATGCCTTTGAAAGTGGATTATGGGATCTTTGTTTCTCTATCTTTTGCTTCCTGGCCACTGAAAGGTGTACAGATTGCAGCTCCCTCTACCACACACTCTCTCTGTGATGTAGTACCATAGGCCCAAAGCAAAGGGGTCAACTGAACACAGCCTGAACTTAAAACCATAAGCTGACCTATACTTGCATCGCTTTAAGTGACTGAATAGATATTGTGTTATAGTAATGAAGACAGTGACTGACCACTGGGCTTCTCAGTCAATTTGGGGGTGGCAGCCCAGCAGAGTAAGAAGGGACAAACAAATGTCTTCCTGCGTTGGATGCCAGTTCTGTGGCCCTAACCAAATAAGTTTGCTTTGTTCTTGTGTAGATAGAACTTATCATCGTTACTAGGACATGTTCCTCCCAGCCTTGGATGTAATCTGTCTTTTAAGACTCCCACATCCTCTCTTCCTAGAGCCTTAGAACTCAAGTTTTCAGATTATTTCATGTGACCAAGCAGCCTACGTTAGTTCTGTGGCCTTGGCCTCCTTAGGACCCAAACCCAGCTCTGTCATTCTTGGAAGCGTTCTGTTTTCCTCACAAGCTGGTGATTTCTTTGAAGGTCTGAATGGTGTTTAGCAGGCTTCTGCCTGACAGAGGCTGTGAATATGGGACTAAATAAATGAGTGAGCAAGGTGATACCAGGTGTTGTTTTATAAGTTGCAACCCCATTTTTAGTCCTGTGGACTGCTTTGAGCCCCCAAACAACTCTGAGGTAGGCAGGAGAGGTGAGTTTTCCAGATCCAGCCTCTAAAACAACAGCAACAGAGTGATTCAGTAGAAATCACTTTACGTCTGCAAGAGAGCCCTGGGGACAGGCGCTGAGGGGTAGAGGCAGGGTTTGTAGTGGCCAGCTGAGCCAGGCCTTGAAGGATGGGGGGACTTCACCTTGGCAAGGAGAGGAAATATGAATGGAACAGTAGAACCGAAGCTCAGGCATAGCGAGGGGCTTCAGAGTGATGCACAGCAAAGTCAAAGCTGGGTCCCTTCTGTGTCCTAAAGTAAGTAGTCAAGCTGACATGAAGAAATGCGAGAGAGATGAAAAGACAGGGTCCAGTTGGGGGGCCCCAGGGGAATAATGGCTCACCTGAGACCTCAGAAAACAAACGCCCTCCCAAGCGCTCACCCTGTGCCATGTCTTTGAATTCTGCTTTTTTTTTTTTTTTTTTAACAGGAGCCCTGCTTTACAATATTTCCGTTGGGTAAGGAGGTGCCAGCTTCGTGGGGATTGTTTCCTTTCCTCTGGCTCAGCAGACCCGCTCTGTACAGGGTGCTAAGCCTGAGGTGAGTGCTACTAAGACAGCTATCTCCAAGGCTTCCGAACTCCACTGATGGCTCACCTCGGAAGGGTATTTTGTCTTTGGAGTGTGTATTTCTTACACAGATCAGCACAGTCTACCCTCAGGTGGTAGTAAAGAGCTGAAGGCGGCCACAGTCTAGCTTCGCACTCCGTGTTCCTGTACAAAGAGCTCGCAGCACACTCACACTCAGAAAGTGAGGAGCGCCTCCATCCTTGTGGGGTTTGAAACACACGGTCCTTTCCTTTTGCCTTCAGCAATCGGTGGTCTCAAACAGTCCCTAGCTTCTTACATTTTCCCAGGGTGTGATGTGGAGGTACATCTTGGCTTTTAGTGGATTCACAGTCCATTCCAAATGGAGCAGACTTGAGGCTTCTGGTGTGGCAATTGTCAGCCCATGAGCCCCTAGGACTTTGCTCTTTGAGATCCACTTTTCAGAAGTTCAAAGCAGTTCTGCTTTTCTCAGTGTGATAAAATATGTGTAGCAGAAATGCAACATTTTGACCATTTGTGCACTCTGTTCCTCCTGTAGGACAGCTGACAGCAACTCTACTCCAATATTTTCATGCTGTAAAACTGAAACTGTGTGAGCTGCCCTTCCTCATCCCACTGCTGCCAACTACTCTTAGCTTCTGTGAGTTTGAGTACTGCGTGGTAATGGAGTCAGACAGTGCTTATTCTTTTGTGCCTGGCTCATTTCACTTAGCACGGTATCGTCAGAGTATGTTCAGCTTGTAGCATGATTCAGAATTTTGTTCCTCTTTATGTCTGTGTAATAGCCTGCTGTATGGTCTAAATGAACCATATTTTGTCAGCTCATCCATCAGTGGAAATTTAGGATATTTTCACCTTTTGGCTACAGTGAACAATGCTACTTTGGAGAGTCAACACCACATCCCTGCATACGATTTACGGGGTTTATACTCTCAAGTGAAACTGCTGGATGACATGGTAATTCTGTTGGAGTCTGTAAGGAGCTGCCACATTTCCACAGTGGATAAGCCATCTTCTATTACCCTAACCCTCACATAAGTATTTGGGTTTCTCCATGACCTCACTTACACTTCCTTCTGTTCTCTGACTTCTGATAGTAGTCCTCCCAATGGGTGTGGGGTGATCTTATTGAGATTTTGATTGGCATTTCTCTAGTGATTGGTAATGTTGTCAATTTCATGCCTGCAGTCTGTTAAGTGTATACTCTCTGGAGAAATCTTCTTCATTCAGAGCCACTCCTGATACACATGTGAACTGAGGAGAGAACACCCTTATATTGCAGACAGCAGACAGGGGAAAGGGAATTCCAGTGGGGTTTGACTTATTCTTAGACTAGTTCTGATACTCCAAGACCCACAGACAGCAATAGAGGGTGTACAGTTTGAGGTAGTAAAGGTTTAGTTTGGACAAGAGGTTGGTGTGCTAAGACCTGTGTGATCATCATTTGAGCATTGCGGCTGCACCAGGGTAGGGCATGTTACTTTTTTTCCCATATCCTCCTCTGGCCTCTTGCCTTGACTAGTAGTGGGGGAGGGGTTGGCAGCTGGGCCCTGTGTTTCTACACTGCACAGAATTCATCTGCTAGGTCTTTGTAACCAGACACCACACAGCATGGTTTAAAGCATTATGACACCAAACCTGTGGAAAGTTTTCCCTCCCTGCAACTCTCACAGATTTTCACTGAAGAGGTCACTTATCTCCCCATCACTGGAGAACCACAGTGGATTTTTGTCATCCATAGATGCCTCACCAGTTAGCCCATTTTTTTCGTACATACAAAGATTCAAGTAGTGGAATGATTATATGGTGGTGCACGCCTATAATCCCAGCACTCAGGAGGCAGAGGCAGGCGGAGCTCTGTGAGTTCGAGGCCAGCCTGGTCTACAAAGCGAGTTTAGGACAGCCAAAGCTACACAAAGAAACCCTGTCTCAAAGAATCAAAAAGAAAAAGAGAAAGAAATAAAGTAAAATAAAATAAAACTGGGTGAATATCCGGGCTGTGGTGGCGCACACCTTTAATCCCAGCACTCAAGAGGCAGAGGCAGGTTGATCTCTGTGAGTTCAAGGCCAGCCTGGTCTATAGAGGTAGCTCCATGACAGCCAAGACTACACTGAGAAACCTTGTCTCAAAAAACAAAAACAAACAAACAAAAGAACTGGGTGAAGTATGTTACAGTCACGTAGCTTGGTCTTCTTGTGGCACTCCTTACAGGGGGAGCAGGGGCGGCCTCTGACTCTGACTCTGTTTCTTGCCTTTGGGACCCTTTTCTCTTACTGGGTTGCCTCATCTACGCTCAGTAGGAGAGGAGGTGCCTAGTCTTCCTGCAACTTGATATGCCTTGGCAATTTGATATCCATGGGAGGCCCGCCTTTTTCTGAAGAGAAATGCAGGAGGGGTGGATGTGGGGGGAGGTGGTAGGGCAGGAGCAGGGATGAGAGGAGGGAAGGGAAACTGCATTCAGATGTAAGAAATAAATAAACAAACAGCAGGGGAAAAAAGAGAGAGTGAAGTGCTTTGGGTGGATTGTGAAGCTCATTCTAGCTCATTCTACCAAGACTGAAGTGGGAAAGGAAAGGGATTCTACCCATGTTTGTCTGAGACTTTCTAGCTTTCTGACTCTTTTTTCTGGGCTGGGGTCAAAGCTGGGGCCTTGTGCATGTTAAGCAGCCTGGATTGAGTGTACACAGCACAGCCTCAGGTATAGCGTGGTTTAGGAGTTCAGAGGAGGACCGTTGGGAGATGAAGTAAGGTAGGCTGCTGCTAGGGAAATAATATTTAGAATGATAATAGCTGCTTTTAACAGGGTGCTTGATGGGTATTTGGCACTATTCTAAAGCCTTTGTCTTTGTTTTCCATTTAATTTTCTTTAATTCGCAATATGATCTTATAAGGCTATTTGTTTTACAAATCAAGAAGCAGGTGCCATTGTTTCTAATGACTCCCAAGAGAACTTTCCACTACACAGGAGAACTGAGATTTGAAGACAGGCACAGGCGCTGGGTACATTAGTCCATAGCTTTAAAGAGTGGAGGGATATTTGCTTGGGCAGTGTAGGTGAGCACAGCATCCTGCAGGGATGGGCTTGATTGGTAAGCTTGCCTTCATCCCCTAGGTCTGTGTAACTACCTAATCACATACAGCATGACCTAAAACAACAGGGGCTCCAAACCTGTAGGAAGCATTCTTCCGCACAGGCAGGCAGGGGGAAGACCATCATGGCCCCAGATACACAACTCAGCCCCTTGCGAGAGAGGCTAAGAGTGACTTTGGCAGGGCTGCAAGCTGGACGTGAGAATCCCCTTGATCCATCGGTGTCATCCATCTTCTCATTTGCTTATGCTTCCCTGAGGATCTGAAGAATCTATCTGCAAAGTGAGAGTTGGCATTCGTGACTTATAGCACACTAGCTTAAGAACCAAATCAGCTGCTCAGTGAAGCTTCTACATGGTGTTACTGCAGACATGAAGAGCAGTACAGGTTCTGCATATAGAAACACAATGCAACCCTCAGGCTGCGTGCGAGTGCCTGCTGTGTGCTAGGCTCTGTCTCGCATACCTGTGATTCAGCAGTGAGCACACCAGCTCAGACTGCTTGGAAGACTGGTACAAAGTCTTATTCTCCAGCCACTTCTGTCCTGCTAAATGTAGAGCCATGAGTCAGGCACTGCCACATTTGTTGGAGGGGGGTAGACATCAGGGCCATGCAACTGTTGGGGCAGTGAGCTATAAAGAAAGGGATGGAGCAGGCACAGTGCTGCAGGTTAACTCTCCATATTCATTAGATGGATTAGGCGGAGACCCAGAAAAAGGCAAGTTCCGATATATTAGGTGTTTTCCTACTGCTGGGAGAAAATACCTGCAGAAAAGCAACCTATGGAAGGCAGAGCTTTAGTGCATTGTGAGAGTACAGTGTACCATGATGAGGCTGTCATCACAGCAGACATAAAAGGTGGCAGGTGGATGCTAGTGCTCAGCTCGCTTTCTCTTTTTTATTTAAAAAGATTAAGATTTTTTTACATTTCATTTTATGTGTATAAATGTTTTGTCTGCATTGTATATATGTCCACCATGTATGGTTAGCATGCCCAGTGCTCACAAAAGTCAAAAGAAGGTGTCAGATCCTCCGGCACTGGAACTAAGGGCAGTTGTAAGCTGCCATGTGGGACTGAGAACCAAACCCTGTTCCTCTGCAGGAGCAAGTGCTCTTAACCACTAAGCCACATCGCCAATGCTTTCTCATTTTATTCAGTCCAGGATCCCAACCCACGGGATAGTGACATCCACATTCACTGTAGTCTTTGCACCTCAGTTCAACTTCTCTGGAAATGCCCTCACAGGCATGCCTAGAAGTCTCCTAGAGATGGCCCAAAATCCTGTCAGTCTGACAAGGTTCATATTTACAACTGATAACTTCCATTATGAGTTCAGAAGATGTCCCTCTAAATGACCCATAAAATACTGAGAGTTGTAATATCCATTGCAAGGACATTTGAGCCTTTGATATGACCACAAAATCTCTACACTCAAAAATCAAGTTTTATAGAGACATATGATGGCATCCAGTGTTTTGAAAGTGTCGAGCTGTGGAAATTGGATTAAAGCCTTCATGAGACTCAGTCAGGGCTGACAGCACAACTCTTCTTTCCCCAGTGGCATTCTCTGCATGGTCTTTCATGGGTATGCTCTTAGTTCTGATACTGCATCAGTAAATATATTCTTTGTGTTTGCAACTTGGTATTGTGGGTAAAGAAAGAAAGGCGTGCGTTTTTCTGTTTGGTAGTATCATCGTACTTGGTTACTCCTGTCTCCCATTATGAAGTTCTTGGTCCCCAATGTTCTCCAACCACTACTCAAAAGTTTCTGGTATGACCAATAAAGGAGGTTATTCACCTGGCTTCCTGTCCTGCCTCTAATCCAAGAGCACTTTAAGTTAATGGGCTGTTCATACAGCCCCTAGCATAGGGATATGCACAGGGCACTTTGGCCAGTAGGTATAATGGCTATGGCTTAGCTATGTATAAACACTCATGATGGCTAAAGAGCCTTTGCTTCACACACTATTAATGTCTTTCTCTACTTATGTCTTTAGGAAGAAGAGTTGATTGCACCAAGACCATAGTTTGAGCCATGATGGAACAAGCTGTCCGTGGTGGGTCAAAGAAAGGCCAGGTCCTTTTGACAAAGGACATTTACAAAGTAAGTACTAATATTAAAGAAGTAAGGGAACGTGAAGCCATTGCTATTTACCTGTTTAATCTTTAATGTAGTTATTCTTTTCTCATATATTACATCCAGACCACAGTTTCCCCTCCCTCCCCTCCTCACAGCCCCCCCCCCACCTCCCCTCTACACTAGATCTACTCTCCTCTGTTTCCCTTCAGAAAATAGCAGGCCTCCCAGGGATTTCAAAGGGATGTGGAAAAAGAAGATGCAGTAAGAGTGGCCACAAACCCTCCTATCAAGGCTTTACCTGTGCATTTTAAAGTGTATTTCATCCATTTGTTCAATCAGAGCTGGCTGGTTATATGTTTATGTCTTGTATACCTTGGCTTAAGATTTGCCAGTTGCTTATTTCTATGTAACAAAAATGAGAAAGCAAGGGTTTTTAAAAGCAGTAATTGGAGCTGGGGCAATTGTTCTGTGGTTAAGAGCACCAGCTGCTTTCGCAGAGAACCTGGGTGCAGTCCCCACACCCACATGGCGACTTACCACCACCTGCAACTCCAGTCCCACAGGGTCCCTCTCTTCTGTCTTCCAAGGGGACTACATGCAGATAGTGTACAGACAGACAGACATGCACACAAAACACCTATCCATACGCTACATATAATAACAAGTGTTTAAAGCAGTAACATCTTTGCTCTTGACTCTGCTCTTCCCTGGGCTTGTTCGTGTAGCTGCAACCACAGAGGACTAATGTATGTGGTTGTGGTAAATGCTGTCTGTCAGCTAGACATGGTGAGTGGTCTTCATGTGGCCTCCAGTATGGTAGCCTAGACTTCCTTCCTAGTGGAGTGGCAGAGCATTCCCAGAGGTGGCAGTAGCTGCTCAGATCTAGTATCACGAGTTTCAGAGGAGACTTGAAGGAATTGTTTTCCCATCCTTGTCAAGCCTTCCGGAAGTTCTTAACATAGGTCATCAAGTTGACTGTGATGTAGTTCACTCTTGATGACCGTCACATTTGCAAAATGTGCCTATCAAATATTAGTAAACTAGATATTCTCCAAGATAATCCTGGGGCCTCCAAATCATTCTAGTTCGGGTGTAGAGTTCATTTGGCCACCTTTGGTTGAAGCCGGGCACCAGTGAGTGCTCTGTCCTTTTTGTGTAAACCAAGATGTTACTGTTAATGGTGATGCAAAAATCATCCTAACACGCTGCTAGGCTCATCAGGCTTCAGCTTCCTTAGTGCTTTGGAATAATCTCTGTTTTCCACTGGGCGGCCTCCTAAGACATAAGTGTCTAAACTGAAGCTGCTAATAAAGAGTACTTTTTTTTATATATGCAAATTCTACATTGGGCTGCTCTAAAAGTCATCCTGCTGAAGAGTAAGTAAAACCAGAAAGATTGGAGAAAACAACTCAGAGGCACTAGCCATGCTGTTGAGATTATATTACAGTTAATTCGGCTCTTTTGTGGTGCTGGGAATCAGACATATAGCCTAACAGCTATGCGCTATTTTGAACTCTATACCCCGTTCTAAGCCCAGTCCTCTTCTTAACACTAACAGTCTCTAAGATACTCATTTTCTTCATTTAATCCATGGAGTCTCACTACTTGCTTCCTATCTGGGATTTCATTTTTATCAGTACTTACTCTGCCTTTTGTCTGCTATGGTGACAAAAGTTAGTGATTATTTCACATGGTCTCCTCTAGCCTATCCAAAGGTAGATTAATGATTAGTCACATTTAAAATCAGGAAATGAGAGCCTGGCATGGTGGCGCATGCCTTTAATCCCAGGACTTGGGAGGCAGAGGCAGAGAGATCTCTGTAGTTTCAAGGCCAGCCTGGTCTACATAAGGAATTCCAGGACAGCCAGAGGTATAGAAAGAGACCCTGTTTTGAAAAATAAATAAATGCATGAACAAATAAATATATAAAGTCAGGGAATAAAATTTCACTGGAGAAATCAATAGCAAAATTATAAGGTATTTTACTTATTTTTTTATGTGTGTGTGCATGCCTGTACTTACATGGCTCATGCTCATGAGTGTGCAGCTATGCACACCCATGTTTACACAAAGAGGCTAGAGGAAGACGTTGAGTATTTTTTATTGCCCCTCTGCTTTGTTTTCTTTCACCATATTCTTCTTCTACAGCTGTGATAAAATACCATAGCATAGGCAATCACAGAAGGAAGAGTTTATTTGGCCTCTGATTCCAGAGGAAACGGGGTCCATCACCATCACTGCATGGCAGTGATGCTTGGTAGTAGGCGGGCATGGTGACTGGAGCAGCAAACTGAGAGCTCACATCTTGAACCATAACCATGAAGTGAGAGAGAGCACTAGGAATGACAAGACTTTGAAACTTCAAAAGTTTCATCCCAGCAAGGCCATATCTCCTAAACCTATCCAAATAGCATCACCAGCTGGGAACAAGGTACTCATATGCCCAAGATTCTGGGGAACATTCTTTAAGCCACTATACTCTGTAAACTAGATGGACACCCAGAGTAAGACAGGTAAATCTGCAGAAGGCACCTGACTAATTATGCCAATGTTTAAGGTACAAGAGGGAGGTTGGGCTGGTTAAGAGCAACTCATGCTCTTCCAGACCCAGATTTAGTTCCCAGGACCTACATAGTGGTCCCCAACCATGTACAACTTCAGTTCCCGACAATTGGCTCCCTCTTCTGGCCTTCATAGGAACTGCATGTATACAGTGCACAGGTACACATACAGGTACTATATCCATACACATAAAATAAAGATAAATTAACCTTTTTAAAATTATTAAAAAAGAGGGGAAGTTGAATGCTTTTTTATAATAAGAAACAGGTTCATTTTTATATTGACTGTTCACATAGCCTACCTTGATTGACAGTATATAAGCTAAGAAACATGGATTCTGTCACCTTAGGGAAGCCTAGATATAGTTTTGGAAAGACCCCAGGCACTCCTTTAGGGACAGTGATAGTGTGCTGGGTAATCTTCATTAATACTATAACTAGATTTGTAATCACCTAGGAAACATGCCTCTGGGAATGTGTGTGAGGTTGTTTCCAGATATATTTAGCTGGCAAGGGAAGACCTGCCCTAAATATAAGTGGCAGCATCCCATGTGCTAGAATCCCAGGTGGGTGAGTGTGAGTATGAGTGTGCCCTTCTTTTCTGACAAGGCATGCAGTGGAGCCACCTGCCTCTCCTGCCATCATGCCTTCTCGCCATGATGGGCAGTTCCCTTAAACCCTGAGCCACAAGAAGCCCATCTGCCCTTGAGCTACAGCTGGCAGATGTTTTCTTACAGTGATGGGAGCAGGTAGCTGGTGCAAGGAGCCAGGTTACTGCACAGATGTCAGTTGGCATTTGCATTGCCATCCTGCAGGTGGCATGCTATCCTTCCATTACTCCACTTCCCATAGTTGAAGTTTAGTCAAGAAATTAGGTGCTCACTGGGGAAGCTGGAGTCCACATACCACACCCCAGTGCTGAGTCATCAGCTCCTCCAAGTTCAGAGAAGGTACCACAAATCCCTGGGTCTGAGCAATGAATGGCTGCCTGCTTCTGCCTAGAGATCCCATCAGAGTGGCCCCTAATACATGGACTGAGGCATGAAGGGGTTAAGTAGTCAGCTTACAGCTAGAAAATCCATCCTCCTTGTGGGAATGGAGGCAAAGAAAAATCACCATCCTGTGAGTTTGGGGGCAGATGCTTTCATTCCAAACTCTCAAATGGCTAGGGTGTTTTTTCCCTGGCCGGGAATCACCAATCAGGAACAAGAAAGCATTGCCTTTGGCTCTTTTTTTCCCTTGTTTAGATTGTCCTGGTGTGATCATAGGAGATTTCATTCCCTTCCAGTAAATACGAAGTGTGGTTTACATCATCAGATCTCCCAGTCTAATGTAGTTTCATTTGTTTTCCTCCTTGTTGAACCTAGGAAAAGAGGTAACAGTGGTAAGGAAACACAATTATATCATGCTTCCCTGAGCTCAGGCAGATGTGTGTGTCATTGAAATGGCTCAGGACAGGTAAGTCTGACCCTCTGATCCTCTCTTTCTCCAGCCTAAGAAGTGCACGGTGATCGGAGGCTCCGGGTTTCTGGGGCAGCACCTGGTGGAGCAGTTGCTGGCGCGAGGCTATGCTGTCAATGTGTTTGATATCCACCAAGGCTTTGCTAACCCGCGGGTGCAGTTCTTCATAGGTGACCTCTGCAACCAACAGGTAAAGGACCCACTCAGCCTCACTGATCTGCCCGACCCCAAAGGGAAACTAAGTGCTCAGAGGCCAGGGTAATTATAAGGTGAAAAAAAAATCTATTTTGAGCCTGGTGGCACTCAGAGAAAGGATAAGCAGGCTACCAAGATGAGACTTGATGGCCTATGACCATATAGTGGGGGAGGAGTTCCCCCTCGGTCATAGACCTAGGGGAGGGGAATAGGGTGAAAGTGGGAGGGAGGGAGGAACGGGAGGATACAAGTGATGGGATAACAATTGAGTTGTAATCTGAATATATTAATTAAATAAAAAAATTAAAAATCTATTTTGAAAAATGTAAAAGTTTTAGGAAATAAGTTGACATACCATGTTGTCAGTATTCAGAATGAACAGCTGTTGTCTGTGTCACAGGGACACAAAAGCACCCATGGGCCAGACAAGGCTGTATGCCAACCAGACTTTACAAAAATATTTTTTGCAAACATATTATGGGTTGCAACATGCAAGCTGCTGTCCTGGAGTATGCAGATGCTAGGTGATATGGTGTTCCTTCCTTTTAACTGAAATATAGTTCACATGCCATAAAATTCTTATTTTAAAAAATATCTTATTATGTTTAGTTATGTATGCCTGTCTATGTTGGTATGTGCATGTGAGCACATGTGTCTGCAGAGGCAAGAGGTGGTAGATCCAACCCCCTGTCAGCTAGAGTTACAGGTGGTTGTGAGTCATGTGATGTGTGTGCTGGAACTCAGTCAGGACATGCTCTTCAATGCAGAGCCACCTCTCCAGCCCTAACTTTACAATTTTGACATGCACACTGAAGGAATTTTCATCAGCTCTCCAAACTGTGCAACCATTCTCCACTATCTACTTCCAGAACATCTTCTTCCCTTCAAAGGGCAAGCATCCTGTTCCCTTCCCCTCTCCCCCAGGCCCTGAGCACTGCTCCTCCGTGTTCAGCGTTCCATCTCTCTGGTCTGCAGCTTCTTTCCTTTAACAAGTTCCATCCATGTTCTATGAGGTATTTGTATTTTGATTCTTCGTAGGTTTTGCCAAGCTGCTCAGTAAAACTGCTGGGTCTGTTTATGGCAGCCGTCCACAGCCACAAGGCGACTTGTTGCATTCCACAGTGGTTTCAGCTCCTTACTCATGGTGGCCCCATCAACATTTCTGCTTTTACCGTTGATGTGGATGATTAAGAAAATAACTTTACTGGTCTTGTCTCTTCCTTTGGAATGAATACTCTAGTCCACTACTCCCATCGTTATTCCTAGCCCGGACCTGTCAGCGCCCCCTGCAAGTACATTGTCTCTATGGCACACACCGCGCTCTGCAGCTTTGGCTCCAGAGCCTCCTTGTTGTCTTGTGTAACTTTGATTCCCCCTGCCCCGGTCTCTTCTTGTCACCCAGGGTTATCCAGAGAAATAACCCCCAGTGGGAAGGAAAGGAACACTGCACAGGGCAGGAAAGAGAGAAAGACTGATATTGAATTCACAACATGATTTTATGTGATTGCGGGGACAACTGTGAAGTTTGTAGGGCAGAACTGACTGGGTGCCCCATCAGAACCCCTGCCGCCTACAGAAACCTGCTTTGCTCTTAGGATTTTTCACCAAGACTTTTAAAGATAATGTGTTCTTTTGTCTGAGCCACTTGATTGTTGATGTTTCTGCCACAGTGACCCCCTAAACCAGCTCTGGGTGCAGTCACTAGGGACTAGATACGGACCAGTCGATACATGACACTTTTCTTTAGGTCAGAACCCCAGCACTGGGGAAAGCCATTGATGTCTTCTCCTTCTGCTTCCCTGGCTAGCAAATAAATTCCCACTACTGCTTGCTTTTATTCTGGGCATGGTCTCGGCCTCCTATGGTGCCGTCTGGCATCCTAGTTTGCCCACACCTGCATCTGATTCCACAGGAAGCCCTTCCTAGCACAGCGTGTTCTCTAGTCACATTCAGCCTCTCAGGTGAAAGCAACATGCATCAACCAGGGCGGCACTGCTGAGACTCAGCTCGGCTGGCTGGCTGGCTGGCTGGGGAACTCCAGGGATCCACCTGTCTCTGCCTCCCCAGCCCCAGCATCACAGACATGCTCCTGTGCACGGAATAAGTATCTCAATAGTTTTCTATTGATTATGTCAAGGTGCTATAAAATCTAGACTTTGATAGATTTACACACACACGTTCTTTTGAGATGGGGTCTTTTTAATTTTAATTTTATTAATTTATTCAGATTACAACTCAATTGTTATCCCATCACTTGTATCCTCCCATTCCTCCCTCCCTCCCGCTTTCACCCTATTCCCCTCCCCTAGGTCTAAGACCGAGGGGGACCTTTGAGATAGGGTCTTGCTTTGTAGTCTAGGCTAACTTGGAACTCACTATGTCAAGGATACTGAACCCAATCCCACAGTGATCTTTTTGCTTCCATCTCCCAAATAAGTACAAGGTAAAGATTTGATGTAGTTCAAGTCCCCCATCCTAGTGCATCATGACTACAAACCCATATGCACGCGTGTGTGTGTGTGTGTGTGTGTGTGTGTGTGTGTGTGTG
>OU015760.1:114435565-114462416 GCA_907169655.1 Acomys percivali
GCGTGTGCATGCACATGTGTACATGTGAGAAAGAAACAGATATATTAGCAATATTATATATGTTAGAGAGGAGAGTGAGTATTTGTTTTCATCCACATTTCCTAGCTCACAGCTGCTTCTCTAGGGCAGGCGACAGAAACGACAGCTCATCTTTCTAAAGATGAGTCATACTCCCTTCTCCCCACCCAGTGTCAGAAAGGACCCATCCCCACACCTAGGGAGAAGGAATGCTACACAGAACAGCTGAGAAGAATCTCACCAGACAGGCCTTGCTGGGTTTTCTCATTTGCTTCAGTCATGAGACTGGAGGCTGGTGCAGGGTGGGCGTGGAAGTTCCACAGCACTCCCTCAACACGTCCCCCTGTGCATCTCTTCACCTGCATCCTTTGTAGTTCCTTTATAGTGAGTCAGGAAATGTGTTTACCTGAGTTCTGTTAAGCACGTGCGCAAGTTAAGCAAAGCCATAAAGAGAAGCTAGGAGTGTAGTAAGTATGTGTGCATAGACTCCTCTTTATCTAACATATTATTAAGGGAACCTATGCAGCCATAGTTACTAAAAAGAACATGCAGATGGACAGGGGTCTACTTGGCAGAGGAATGTCAACTCAATAAATGTATAGGGCACTCTCAAGTGAGATTGTCATCATTTGCTGAGAAATTTACAGGACAGAGCCATCAGTGGGTGCTGTAACCAGCCCATGGAATTATCACCCTACAGATTAGGGAAGACTCTAGCAGCTATTGCCTTCATTGAATGATGCAATTCGGCATTGCCAGCAGGGTCCTGATACAGACACAGCAGCACTGACGTGGTAGGCTTGCCAGAGCTATTAAACCTGAATAGAATTATGAACAGACAAATGCAAATTGTGAAATCCATAACATCTCTGGCCCTGTGAATACTACAGTGTTACAGACGGCAGAAAGTAAAACGCAGGGAATTGCTCCAAATTAAATGAAATGGAAAAACAGATTACATATGCACAGTCTACTTTTGGATTCCAAATAGAAACAGGTATAAAGGATATTGTTAGGGAAGCTTAAATATGTATTAACTTACTTAAGAGTCGCTAAGGGCTAAGGAGATACAGAACCCACAAATAACAAAAAGTTATCTATGGCCATGCAGGCCTGCAAAACAAACATGAGAGGGGTAGAAATGGGTGACATTCAGGAGCTTGTTGACCAGCCAACTGACCTGAAATAACAAGGCATCTTTTTAAAATGTAGGCAGCAGGGACAGGTGGATCTCTTTGAGTTTGAGGGCCAACTAGTCTTCATAGCAAGTGCCAAGCCAGCTGAGGATGCATAGTGAGACCCTGTGGGGGGGGAAATAGAGGTGGGAAGATATCCTACTTCCTCTTCTGGTCTTCAGATGTGCACATATGCGCGCGCACACACACCCCACAATATAAAATTTAATTTTTAAAAAGAATACCCTATCTGTTGGAATGTGCCTACTGTTCATCATTTGGTAGTTATGTGGACAAAAGTCTGCACACCTAGAAGATGACACCTTACTCTCAAGTGGTTTCCAAGCGCTGCCATGTTTATCTATAATGACAAGGGATTTTGTGTCATCAGGTGATTTTCTTCTGGTGATAACCATGAATTACACCTAAAGCCTACCACTTTGTAGAGACCTGGCACAGTGTCAGTGTGCTGCTGTCCTGTTCAGTTCGTGCCTCAGATCTTCTGTTGTCAAGAGTTAATCAGCTTATTTTCTTCTATTTGCTACTTGCTCTAACAACTCTTATTCTTACTGGTGACCAAACTGTCTCTTCTTTGGCCAGTAGAAGCCAAAGTCTTTTTAGTCCCCAAGCAGGCTTGGAGAGCCTTTATACTTGCAGGTGTGATAGGACGAGTTCATTTAGTATGCTTACTGTCCCCAATCTGCAGCCACCTGTTTGTCTTAGGAGGCGCCTTCTAGAAGTAAGTGAGACCGACTTTATAAATCTCCTTCCCGTCACTGCATTGTCTGGCTTCTCATACTCTCTTTTTATTCAGGACAAGGTAATAACAAGGGGTCAGTTTAAAAAACAAAACAAAACTTGGTTTTATCCCACATGCTTTTGTGTAGTTTGAGTCTTTTACAAAGAGTGTGTTTTGTGTTGCTCATATAATTATAAAAAGCCAGAAGTCCTACAGGCCGCAGATGACAGAGACCGTGAGGAGGCTGTTGACCTGCCCTAAGCCGGAATGATTCTTTTGTCTTTGTGTGCTTTTCCAGGACCTGTACCCGGCTCTGAAAGGTGTAAGCACAGTTTTCCACTGTGCGTCACCCCCACCGTCCAGTAACAACAAGGAACTCTTTTATAAAGTGAATGTCATTGGCACTAAGAATGTCATTGAAACCTGCAAAGAGGCTGGGGTTCAGGTAAGGGGAATGCTACAGTGACGAGTACCAGAAGCATGTGCAGGTTTTTTTAAAGGGAGGGGAGGGGGGAGTTCCTGTTACTGTCTCCCTGGGCCTATCCAGGTCTACATGTTGAGAAGGTAGTAAAAAGTCAGTCCTGGACACCAGTGGCTACCACAGAGGGCCAGGTGGGGCCATACCCTTCCTATACAGAGAGACCACTTGAATGCTCAGACAGGCTAAGGCCTGTTGACCTTTGCTTTAAACACTATGAAATTTAGACGTTGCTTATTTTCTCTGTTGAAACAATACATACTTAACATTTTCAACATACTCTTCAACCACTGTAACCCTTTCATGTAATCACTTTCTGTCCAACCATTACCACTGTCCGTCTCTACCCACATCGTCAGCAGCAGTTCTACCTTCTGCTGGCAGCTCCCTGGCACCTGGCAGCTACCCCTCGCCAGCTTACCTGTCTGATGACTTTAGGGAGCTCACATGAGTACATTCGCTTTTTTATCATTTTACTTCTAACAGTGTCTTTCAGGTTTGTCCACATTGGAACATGTCAGAATTTCCTTCATTTTTTTTCAAAGCTAATATTCCCATTTTATGGATGGACCATAATTTATTTATTCATCCATCCATCAATAGACGTCTGTGTTACTTTCACCGTTGGGCTGTTGTGAATTACAATTCTGTGAATAGGGCATGTAAATATCTGCCCCAGCCTTTGATTTTTATTCTTTTGGGTCTCTACCCAGAGGTGGAATTTTTGGACCATATGGTAACTTTTTGCTGAACTTTAAAAACAAATCATCACATTGTTTACTAGCTTTATTTCAATTTTAAAAGGAAAGCACTGTTGCTTACATCTGATGGAAGCCTGTCCTGACGTAGGCCTAAGGGCATACAAAGTTCTCATATCAGCTTACAACACTGTTAAAAATCTGGTTCCTTGATGAAACAGCTCACTTGTTCACAGAGCTACATGCTAAAATACTCTGAAACTGAGAAACAGGGCACAGAGAGCAGGCCTCTTCTCCTCGGGGTGCTTCTGGCCAGTTCCCAGTAATCCAACACGCCCAGAGGTATACCTCCCAGAAGATTTCAAACCCCTTCAAGCTGACCATCAGAACTGACTGTCATACTCAGCCATGCTTTATACTCAGCAGTTGTCACCTACTTTTTTCCCTCTTCTTAGGTAGCCAGGGGCTATTAATTCCATGCACCTCCAGTATGAGGTATTGGCTTGCTTGCGTGTCATAGAAATTTACAGCAATGGTATCACACTCAACATATCTTTCTGAAACTTTTCTCCCACTAATTTTGAGTTTTGAAGCTTTAGGTATTTTGATATATGAAGCTCTTATTTGTCCTCTGAGAGGTAGATAGCTTGGTATGTAAGGGCAAAGGAATTTATTTACGGAACATTTTCTCCAACACCAAAAAGAAAAAGTCTTTAATGCCTTTTATGTCAAAGTTTTAAAGTGTTACTTCCCATATTTAACAGTAATTGACCAGGAATCTATGATTATATGCAACAGGGTCAAGATTGATTTTTTTCCATATAATTAACCAGTTCAGCATACTGATGGCTTAATCCAACCTTTGTGCAAATATATGCTGCCTGAAGCATACTTTGGGCACCTTGTCCTGCCCGAGTCTGTTCCTAGGTTTTCTGTCTACTGCACTGACCTCTGATCTCATGGCTGTAGGCTCTATCTCAGTATACATAGCAGTAACCTGTACAGCTCACTCCTTGACCAACTTCTTCAAAGCTTTCTCAGTGGCTCTGAGCCTTTTGTTCAAATTTTCCTATCTACTACAGAATCAGCTTATTGAGGTCCTCGATGAAGCTTGCTGGGATTGTTACTGCAATTGCACTTATGTTCTGGGAAATTTTAAAAAGAGCTGATGTCTTTCTAATATTGAGTTTTTCTTTTCTTTCTTTTTCATTTTTTATTTTTTTTCCTTTTTCAGTTTTTCGAGACAGGGTTTCTCTGTGTAGCCTTGGCTGTCCTGGATTCTCTCTGTAGACCAGGCTGGCCTCGAACTCACAGAGATCCGCCTGCCTCTGCCTCCCGAGTGCTGGGATTAAAGGTGTGCGCCACCACACCCAGCAAGTCTTCCTTACTATAAAGATGAAATCTCTCAGTCTGTAATGGTACTCAGTGAACCTCATCATTTGTTAATCACCAACTTATACTAAATTATCAGTTACTGCTAATGTTTAGGAATATGGCTAATTTTCATACATATATACATATGATGGTTGTGGTTTGCGGGGGGGTTATTTTATATTTGTTTGTATGTGTACAGATAGATAGTTGCTGGGTTTTTTGTTGGTGTGTTTGTGTGCGCGCATGTGCACATGCCATACTCACTTGGGAATCCAACTGAGATTCTTTTCAAGAGCACTAAAAAGTCTTAAGCTCTGAGCCATCTCTCCAGCCCCTAATTTACCTATGTTGATTGTGAATTCAGCTAGTTTGCCCATATTTTCTGTGTGGGGATTCCATTTCTGTCATCTACAAATGCAGTAGTACTCAACTTGTGGGTCATGATCCCTGTAGGATCGTATAGCACACACATATCTGTATAACAGATATTTGCATTATGATTCACAACAATGGCAAAATTGCAGTTATGAAGTAGCAGTGAAAATAATTGTATGGTTTGGGGTTACCACAACATGAGGAATGATGTAAAATGGTGTCACTGTCAGATGAACTGCATGACATAAGTTATGTGCCTACACAGATGTATATGTTCACATGGCAAGATTGGTATCAGAGTATCCAGTGGAACTTTGTAAGTGGAAATTTCCCTACAGGCTGGTGGTCCATCCTTCCATCCATGTAGACTCTCCAAAAGATGTGCCATGAATAGTGTTAGTTTTCTTTTCTCCCTCAGACATGATAGGATGGGAAAAATAAGATCTACTCTAGAATCCCTATGTCCACAAAGGTGGTGATCTCTGGTTTATCTTAGAAGAGTTAAACGAAAACGCGTTCTTAGCCAGTGACTTGGAAATGCCTTATAGGTAGGACTTGCTCTACATGACCCTTAGCCAGTTGGAATAGCAGTAACTCCTAACTTGTGTTTTCCTTTAAATTGTTTTCTGGCAGAAACTCATTTTAACCAGCAGTGCCAGTGTCGTCTTTGAGGGTGTTGACATAAAAAATGGAACTGAAGACCTCCCATATGCTGTGAAGCCCATTGACTACTACACAGAGACCAAGATCTTGCAAGAGAGAGTATGTACTTTAAAGCCGGTTAGCTGAGCAGATACTTCAAGAAAACAGTCTGTGAACATGGGAAAGTTAGTATTTTGAGGCCCAAGAACCCAAGATGACATGTAACTTGACGTGCGAATTGAAGTTTCAAGAGGACAGAATAATGTAGTGTGGCCAAATACTGTTCTCAGTATTTACTGGAAACTACTTCCTTTAAACTCCAAAATGATCACATATTACAGGAAAATACACTGATTCCCAGAGGGATCCAGAGTCTTCATCAGGGGTCCCATAGTTTCCATGTGATTATGTTATCAGGACACTGGGGATCTCCAAACTGGCCCCCATAGACTGTAACTCTACACTGAACTGCCATAGACCTTCCTGCTCTGCTTTTCTTACTCCCAGCTCAGAACAGGACACAGTCATGTGGAAGTCATAGCTAGTTAAGATACCTTCGGCATGCTGAAGTCCCAGGTCCAGGCTATGCCCTCCTGTTCCATGGATCTAGGCTTAAGGGAGACCAAAGCCTTCATACAGTGAGCCTCCACGTAATAGTAGTTACCTCAGAGGCCTTGTGCAGTGTCACCTGGGCTCAAGCCATCAGTGTGTCACTGGCATAGACTTCTGGGTACTCAACGGGAAATCAGAAAAACTGGAGGGGACTCCAACAGTAAGTTACCTTGCTTTCTGGATCAATACCCCTTTAAACCCTCTTAATAATAATGAATCAACTTTGGGATTAGTCTAGAAAGTCTTCAGACTCCATTCTTTTTAGTAATAGAGATGCCATTGACTGACAGAGGCCATTTGAAGCCTTGGTCATTCCCTTCAGCACCACAGACACTGAACAGCATTTTGATGGCCAAGGGTTCAGGAAGCTCGGATTGCCATACACTCAGTTTATAACTAGCTTAAAGTGGGTGGGACTATAACCTGTAGATGTATTTTTCCACCCTGTTTTTAATAACAATATAACAAATCATTTGGGAAATTACTTATGAGGCAAAATCCGTTTCTTCATACAGTCATACAGTAAGGATGGAGACATTCAGGGAAATGCGTCATTGAGTGACTTGTTATTGTGGGAACATAGAGTATACCTGAGCAAACTCTGACAGCTATGGGACCTCTAGCAATATGAGGCCATCAGTATGTGTCTTTGTGTGTATAGGTGCATGTCTACACAGTAACAGATGTGTATGGACATGTGTGTATGTTTCTATTGAGCCAGGGGTCATCTTCTGGAATGTTGTCCACCTCCTTTGAGACAGGCCTATCCGTTGGACTAAACTGGTTGTCAAGCAAGCCTCGGGGAATCCTCCACACATTTTTACCATGGTTTCTGGGGATCAAACTCATGTCCCTGTGCTTGCAAAGTAAGAGCTTTGTTGACGGAGCCAGCTCCCCAACTCTGTGCCTGTTGTCACCCGGAGTATTCGGTACATGATGCATGAGTCTGCTTGAGGCTTTGTGCATGCCACTGAATGTAGGAGCTCTTTTGGTGGTAGCAGCTTTTCTGGAGGCTTCATCAACTAGAGTTCTCAGACATTTTCCATAAACTGAAGCCTGAAGCCTCTTGGTTGCACACTTACATAGCCATTGAAGCCAGCCTGAGCTTTCTGATTTCATCCGAGCAGGGGTTGGCCAGTTTTTTCCTGCATTGTTGGCTTTTCATGTCCGGATGGGATAGAGTGACAGTGTGAGATACAAGTGTCCAGTGGTCTGCACTCTCTTCAGTCTGTCGCCTATAGGAAGGAAAAGTCTCACAGTGTCCCCCTCTCTCCTGCTCTTTTTCAGGCAGTACTGGATGCCAACAACCCTGAGAAGAATTTTTTAACCACAGCCATTCGTCCTCATGGCATTTTCGGCCCAAGGGACCCTCAGTTGGTCCCCATCCTTATTGATGCAGCTAGAAAGGGCAAAATGAAGTTCATAATTGGGTAAGGCAGCTCCCATTGTTCTCTGTCCCCTTCTGCGTGTGTGAGCACACATGCAGAAAACAATTTGAGAGTGCCAAACAGCACTGTATAAGTGCCTGACTCTGTTCAGACTTCTGGAACAAAATACTATAGCCAGGGCAACTTCACAAGCATGAGTAACTCCCATCTCACAGTTCTGGAGACTGAGAACTCCAAGATCAGCCATCAGCAAAATTGCTATTTGTTAAGGGTCTAGTCCTTTTACCTGCTGTGTATTTTTTTGGGGTTTTTTTTTTTTTTTTTTTTTTTTTTTTTTTTTTTTTTGGTTTTTTTAGACAGGGTCTCTCTGTGTAGCCCTGGCTGTCCTGGACTCACTTTGTTGACCAGGCTGGCCTGGAGCTCACAGCGATCCGCCTGCCTCTGCCTCCCGAGTGCTGGGATTACAGGCATGTGCCACCACCACCCGGCTCCTGCTGTGTATCTTTATGTGGCCAAGGGACAAGCAGGCTCCCTCAAGCCTCTGTTATATAGGCATTTGGCCCCATTCCTATGGGCAGTGCTCTCATGTTCTAATTACCCTGTACAGTTTCCACCTCAGAACACCAGCACAGTGACGATTCGGTTCTGACAAAAGTGTTGAGTAAACAGAAACATGCAGGCCATTCATGCGACCTGCTCGGTTGTCCTCCATGTTGATTTCCTGGAACTGCTGTAGCAAACGCCCACAAACAGTTCTTAAAACAAAAATGGATTTTCACTTACCAAAACTGGAAGTGTGAAATGCAGCTGTTGGCAGGCAGGACTGGCTCCTTCTGGCTGCTGTAAGGAGAGTGTGTTCCAGGCTCTGGCCTTCTCTTTGCTGCTCCTTGCATGCCACTGCGTCACTCCTACCTCTGCCCGCCTCTACACATAACCTTCTTCTGTGCTATCTGTGGGCAACTTTCCCTTTCTTACAAAGACGTCAGCATTGAGCTAAGACTTCTACTCTAGTCTGTCCATAACTGATTTCATCTGCAGAATCATAAGGTTGCCTCCACAATCTCCAGCGTGGTATACGTTTTGGAGTGACACTATTTGGTGCTGTATAGTCTTTCAAGTTCACTGGGACAAGATGTATGACCCTGTTTAGAAATTAAAGAAGCTGAAGCTCTAGAGGGAAGCAATGACCCTTGACCCTTTTGTTTATAGAAGGCAGTTAGTGTACTTAAAACGTAGATGACAGCGGGTATGGTTGGCTGCTGAACTTTTGGTTTGTTTGTTTGTTTGTTTGTTTTTGAAACAGGGTTTCTCTATGTGGCCCTGACTCTCTTAGACTCATGGTGTAGACCAGGCTGGCCTTGAACTCAAAAAGATCCACCTGCCTCTGCCTCCCAAGTGCTGAGATTAAAGGTGTACGTCACCATGCTCAGTGCCTTTTCTTTCGCATTTCTTTCTTTTTTTTTTTTCTTGTATTCCCAGTGTCTTATCTTCCTGTACTTACTAAATCTCATTAATGTCCTGATTTAAGACTGTGAGGGATTACAGAGGCAGTGCTAGAAAACAGCAAGACCATTGGCACGGTATATCCTGGGCAAGTGTTCAAGATCTGCACCCCAAATCAGAGCCCAAGAAGACACACTGGTGCTGGTCCTGCTGGGGCATGTAGGACATCACGCTCTCACAGTCTGTATTTCACTGCCCCCAAAGGCCCCAGGAGTTCTGTGTGGCTACACTTCCTTCCCTCTTGCAATCATTTAGGTGGACCAGACGCACGCACTCTTGAGGTAGAAGTGGGTTAGTCTGCTGAGGCTCAGGGCTGGGACTTTGTGGGGCTGGCAGGCAAACACTCAGCATGGCTGAAATGTTTCCTGTGTGCACAGAAATGGGGAGAACCTGGTGGACTTCACCTTCGTGGAGAATGTGGTTCATGGACATATCCTGGCTGCTGAGCACCTCTCCAGAGATGCAGCTGTAGGTGGGAAGGTAAGACACTTGCTTCTCCCAGTGCTTTAGGACCCTCTGGGAAGCTTTACACCATTGCAGCATCATTACTTTGGACAGCCAAAATCTAGAAGCCGAGGGCCAGGCTTTTTTCTTTAGAGCTCCATGCTCACTCCATGTGTGATCACATGTGCCTTAGGGAGATGTGTCCTCTTCCATTTTCTCCTCCTTATATGCCACATCCATCCTCCCTCTCTACCCACGCATGGCTCATATTGCTCAGGCCTGACACGCCTCTAGCCAGTGAGGTATAAGAATCTCCTGACGTTTGGCCTCCAGAAGGCAGCAGAGTTGAGAAAACCTACTGGGTTACCCTCACCTTGCTCCCACTTCTCAGGCTCACTATCGTCCCTGTCTCTCACCGCCAGCTCCGTAATCCCCTGAGTACTCAGTGCTCTTTTCTCCCCTGAACCTTTTCCATTTTCCCACTTACTACTTTGGGGGTAGTTGAAAATGGCGTGGTTATAGCTTTTGGATTGAAAGATCCAATAAGAACGATTTGTTACATGCAAAGATAGAACAAAATGTAACTTCCTAAAACCAACCTAAGCTTCACTGAAAGTCCTGGCCTTTTTGTAGCAGCTTCCCTCTCTGCCCTTAATTAAACACTGCCCGTTCTGAGTCTAAGACAGGCCTGTTACACTGCCGCAGCTAGGCACGCGAGGCCTGATAATACACCCCAAACCATTTAGTGCCCCAGCAGAAGAGAGGGCAGGCAGGGCAGCATGCCCTTGCTTTCCCACAGAGTTGAATGAAGGTGGTGCCTGCAACTAGTTGAGCTTGGGGACCCATGTGGCCTGTTCACTTCTGCAGCTGTGCAGGCCTCTCTAACTCTGTGTTCCTTTACCAGGCATTTCACATTACCAACGATGAGCCAATCCCTTTCTGGACGTTCCTGTCCCGCATTCTGATGGGCCTCAATTATGAGGCTCCCAAGTACCACATCCCCTACTGGGTGGCCTACTACCTTGCTTTCCTGCTATCTCTGCTGGTAATGGTGGTCCGTCCTTTCATCCAAATCCAGCCAACTTTTACACCAATGCGGGTTGCATTGGCTGGCACATTTCATTACTACAGTTGTGAGAAGGCCAAAAAACTCATGGGGTACCGGCCACTGGTCAGCATGGATGACGCCGTGGAAAGGACTGTGCAAAGTTTTCACCACTTGCGCAAGGACAAGTGAGGTCCCCCAGTGCCTTCACCAATAACTTTCTCCTCTTTGTTCTGATGAACTAATAATTCTTAAGTGAACTATGTGGCCCTTGCTGGTTAGATGGTAGCATACCCAACTCCCCCCCCCCCCATGACATTGGAGGTGACAATAGCAGGAGACATTTCTTCTAGGATATCATTGGACTTCTTTATGCAGGAGACTCCTATTCTTTATGTCGCCTCCCCCCTACTTCTCTTTCCTGGGTTCATTATCATAAAGACAGCCCTAAGCACACCAAACTAAAGTGAAAGCCACAAGACTTCATACAAGGTCTTCAAAATGGAAGCAAAACTAGACATTGTAAAGAGAGAAAGACATCAGACATACATTTCATGTACTCACAGTAAAACAGCTAAGTACTGATGACTGTAATCCCTAAGCCCCAAGCCCTAAGGACAAATTCACTAATGGGTCCTTGCTCCTTTGTATGCTGTCAGTGCCACTTTCAAAGATGGTCACAGTGTCTGCCTGCGTTGTTTTTCCATAAAACATCTCCCTTTATCCACAGAATGTTATTGGTCAGTGGTAATGTGATACAGTGTGTGCTGATACGGTACAGCGGGTGCTGTGTTAGCTGGTCAGCTCCCGGTGAACATGGGGTGTTGGGCTTGTTGGCCTCCTTCATCTCCATGATGTCTGAGAGAAACTCCTCCACGAAATGATGCAGAACACATCAGGCCACCTTCCAAAGAGTACAGCCCATCTAACAATCCTGCCTTTTCTGTTCTCTGAACTCATTGAAATGTATTCTTGAAGAATTGTAAGTTCTTTTTCATCATTGTTCAAGGCTACAAAGGTGATTGGAGGAAAGCATAATAAAGATATAAAAGCCACACAGTTTGTATTTCTGGCTTCTTAGCTCTGCTGGGGAAGAGACCATGCTAAGCTGCCAAGGCATTTGGCTATAAATGTAATTAAGATGCCATCTTTGCCAACAAAGCTCACGGCAATGGAGTTATATTCATAAACCCCTGAAATATGATTTTAAAATGATGTGTTTATGCACTTATGTAAGACAAATTGAAGTGGCATGGTTTCTTCAGAGTAGATGATGCGCTAAGCTTGAACCTGGAGGGATGGAGAAATGGTCACTGAGTGCAGACCCACCCGTTAGCATTTCCGACTGAGGAGGCCAGTCTCATACTCAACGGCTTTCAGCAGCATGTGCTTCTTAACCGTATATGAAATAATAGTGTATCTTGCACTTACTGGTATCACTTCAGTTCAGTAAAAGACGCAGTAGAAGGCTGGCTTGAGAAGCAGTAAGACATCGGTCAGGCTAAAGGAGGAGGCAGGGAGTGACCTTTATTTTGTAAATATGGACAACCTATGATGGTTCATACTCAGTGGAGGGCAAGGATCAAGAAAGTCCTCCTGACTACAGTGAGTTAGAACTTCACACTTAGGAAGTACTTAGAAGGGAATCATAGTTCAACATAAGCCGGGAAGATGCACCTTAGATGGGAGCAAAGGTTGGGAGGTGCTCAGAAGGCTGCATGAGGAGGCAGTAGCCCTAGGTAGCAAACACTAAGAACCAAGAGCCTTGAAACTTCCTCGAAAATGTTACCAGCTCTTAGATCAAAGATGTCCCTTGTCAAGCTCAATTGTCCACTGTGTTCTTCCTTCTCTCGCTGTGACAAAATGCCTGACATAAACAACTTGAGAGAAGGAAATGTTTGTTTTGGCACATAGTTTTAAAGGACTTCCTCTATGGTCACTTGGCTCTGTTGCTTTGGGACTCTGGTACCCTATCCCATTGAAGCACAGTACCTCAAAGACCTCATTTCCTCCCACTGGGCCACATCTGCTAAAGAATCCACCACTTCTGTGGGATGGAATCCAAACCTTCAACACAGAGGTCTGTAGGGAATGTTCAAAACTCAAACTATGGCTTTTGTTTACTTGCATAGTCCACATATTTTCACCAGGTGCTGCTCTGAGCTTCTACAGTGAGTACAACAGGCATAGATGCTGCCAGTGTAGCATGGACATTGTAGTAGCGTCACACAATGATATATAACAGAAAACTGTCCCAAATTCCAAAAGGGGAAGATGGGGGCTAAGAACAGGGCTTAGTGGTAAAGAGCACTTATTGCTCTTGCATAGGACCAGTTTAGTTCCCAGTACCCATAGGGTAGCTCACAGCTACCTATAGCTCTAGTCCTGGGGGTCCAATGCCCATTCTGACTTCCATAGGTACCATGCATGTATGCATGAGATGCATACACATACATACATGCAGGCGGGCAAAACATTCATTATATTTCTATATATATACTTATATACATATAATATGTTTGTTTTTATAACTTATATATTATATATAATTATATGTATTTTATATATATGTGTATATATATATTCTTTTTTAAAGGAAAAGTAGGCGCTGGTGAGATGGCTCATGGCTCAGCAGTTAAGAGCATTGGCTGTTCTTCCAGACTCAATTCTCAGCACCCCCATAGCAGCTCACAACTGTTTGTAATTCTTGTTCTGAAAGATCTGGCACCCTCACAGACAAATGCAGGCAAAACACCAATGTACATGAAATAAAAGTGATTATAAAAAGGGAAAAGTACAGAGTACCATGGGCAGGAGATGGGCCTATGAGTGAACCTGGTTCAGATAGAAACTGGAAACTTAAAAGATGAGGTGAGTTAATTAGGAAGAGACTGGGGAAGTCATCCAGACAGACCCTAAGTTCCCTGCTGGCCACTCTGTCCCTGCATGCCTCATTCAGGCCCGTTTGGAGGAAGTGCAATTACCACACCCTGAACACACTGACCTGAGACTAAGGGTGGGCCTGGTACTGTGTCTACACGCCCTACAGATAGTTCCAACCACAAAAGTCACCTCTCCCGGTCACTGAGTCCAGCTAGAGCCTCACCTTAGCCACTACAAGACACAACTTGCTCTCATCACAGGCCCAAGTCCTAAGGGTCATCCCACCTGTTGCATTCCTGATGGCTGGTGGCCTACAGCAGCTGCCTAGAGCATGGAGGTCTCTGCCTCTCTCGTGTGGTCCTTTCTCTGCAGAACCAGGCCAGAGGAAAGTAATTAACTCCCTGAACCCCTGTGTGTCTTTTGGGGTGATCTCCCATTTCAGTCCCTTTTCTCTATGGCTGCTGACCTAGTTCTTCCTGGCCCATGTGCACCTGAGTCAGGTGTGCTGTGACAGCAAGCTGATCTCTCCCTCTCCAGTCCAATCTCTCCACCCAGTATGTCAGAGCTGAAACAATTGTAAATTCTGCTTCACTACCCAACAGTGCTTTGGCAAGCCTCACTGTTCTCCAGCCTACCTTCCCACTACCACCACTACACTGACGTTTGCTGGAGTCCAACAAAGCTGTACTGTGACTCGTGCCCTGTCATCCATGTCCTTGCTCAGGTTGTCCTGCTTGCTGACTGCAAATTTGTGGCTCTGTCTCCAGGTCTAGAGTAGCCGGCCAGTCCTTTCCTTCCGAGAATCCCAGCGTGTGGCTGTTGCCCTCATTTCACGTGCTCCGTGGCTTCACTTTCTTCCACTTCCACCAGGCCAATAGTTCTTTCAGGGCCAGAGCTAGCCAGTGTTCCTGTCAGCACAGAGGAAGCACAGGTGATCTTCTTTCCTAGTACCCTGTATCCTAGTGGAACAGCAGTAATCAGAAAAGGGAACAGCCAGCCAGGCTGGGACAGAGCAAAGCCACCATCTGAGTATACATGTGGTGGGGTCTGCAACCTCTGAGTACCATAAGTTAGCCCTTCACCAGGTGTCTTTCACCAACGGGCCAGACAAGATTGTGACCTAATAAAAATTACAAGCCAGAGAATTGAGGCTCAGCAGCTGTGGGGAAACTGAGAAACCAAGGGCCAGTAAGCATCCCTGTCTGCAAGTCTCTGAACTAGCTCTTCCACTGGGGGTACATGACTCCAAAATGGTAGTCATGGAACCCATGCGAAGAGCAGAAGTGGTCTTTTGTCCTTCAGAGGTTCCAGGTTTGCTGTGAGGTAGCACATGCTGGTGTTGCCTTCATATGCTCTCTCCCTCCCAAATCTCCTCTTTCATGCCCAGGAAGTGCAGTTTGTGTCCCCCTCCACCTGCTCCCTCAGCAGCATTCTCTTATCCCCAGCATAAAGCTCACTATGGGGGAGCAGCAGCTGATTCTCTTTCAAACTCTATCTCCAACATAATTTCTTCCTTAGAGCTTCCCTCACTTCTTAACATGTCCATCTAATTATACCCTCAATAATATAATAACCACTAGCCCAACTGCCCACCGTCCATTATAGACTTCCTTGCTACCCAGAGGCCAAGGGCTTACTATTCCTTACCTATCCCAGGAAAGGTACCCACTAAGTATGCTAAGACTTGAGGACTCTTGGCAGGGCAGGGGGAACCAATAGTTCCCACAATAGCCACCTGAGGGAGTCCCAAAGATCCTTCTTGGAACCAGGATGGGGACCATTTGTTTTAAGGGGGGGAAAGCACTTTTCACATTCATATTCAGCCAGCCTAATCTAGCAAAAAGTTCCTAAGCCTCCGTCAGGTTTCAATCTGATACGTTCTAACCTGAAGGGTTCCAAAAGCAGAAATAGGGTCTGGGGAGATGGCCGAGTGAGTAAGAGTGACTGTTAGGCAAGCATAAGGACCTGAGTTCAAATCTCCAGCACCCACATAAAAGCTGGGTGTGGTCACATGTGCTTGCGTTCTTAGTGCTTGGAGTGAGGAACAGAGGAAGGAGGACTGCTGGGACTTGGTGGCTGCCTAGCCAGAAAACTGTGAGCTTCAGGGTCACTGAGAGACCTTGTCTCAACAAAATAAGGTAGAAATCTATTGAAGAAGATACACAATGGAGGAAGATACCTGGTGTCCTCTTCTGGTCACCACACATGCACTCACAGGAGTGTGCACCTGAACATGTGTGTACACGCACCCATAAGCACATATAGCAACTGTGAAAAAGAAAAGAAACACTGTGAAAGACACTGGAGCCTCTCATTGCTGTATGCTCCTCTCTTTAGCACTGCTTAGCCATTGGCTGGAAGGCTCCACATGATGGTTGATGGCCAGCAGAGATTTCCCTTAGCCAGGAGGCTGGGTCCCATCAGCTCAGTGGGTGGAGAGAATGTCACCACGTCCTGAGCAGAGACAAAAGTGGGAAGAAGGTGAAGGCACGCTGTCTCCCAGTGAGTCCTTTGAGATCCTGGAACAAAGCTTTGTTCTTCATGGGAGGAGAGAAAGCTTTAGCTCTAGTCAAAGGAAACCGGAAGGAGCAATGCAGCCCTTGCCTTCAAAGAGTCCACATACCCACCAAAAAGATGAGATGCCAAAGAGCTCAAGTAACCCTCCTCTTATACTCAAGGATGGGTAACTATGAAGCTGACCTCAAACATTGGTCAACACCAGCTTGTATAGCATTGTACTGATATGCAGCCACAGCTATTCACCTGTGCATTGTATAGGCACCCTTTGCTACAGTGGCAAAATTGACTCTGGCCCAAAAAATCTGAAATATTTTTGGTCTCCCTTTCACAATAAAGATGCATAAACTGCTGCTTAATTAAGATGCTTTTAATCCCAGCACTCCAGAGGCAGAGGCAGATGGATCTCTTTGAGTTCAAGGCCAGCCTGGTCTACAAAGAGAGTCCAGGACAGCCAAGGCTACACAGAGAAACCCTGTCTGGGGAAAAAAGACTTATAGGACAAAGGACACTCAAAATGTTATGGAGGGGGGCCATTGGAAGGATTTCAGAGGAGTAAGGAGAGGGGAAAACATGGTCAAAATATATGAAAATTTTTACCTAAAAAATATAAAAGATGCTCTACTCCATTGTGTAAATCAACATCAGCTCACACATATCAGGGCTGCTGGTATTCATGGTCAAGGGTAATAGTTCAGGATTTGTGTTACAAGCATGAAGAAGTAAGTTTAAAATCAGCCAGGGATGCTGACACACACTTGTTATCCTAGATCTGCTGAGGGAAGGACAGATGGATGCCTGGGGTTCACTAGCCAGCTAGTCTACCCTAAACGACTCAAAGCCACTGAGAGACCCCTTCTCAAAAACCCAGGTGGACAACAATAGAAGATTTATAACATGTATGTACATTTTTATGCAGACCAGAGGATATACATATATACTCCCACACACATGTACGCATGCAGAAGCACAGATGTTAATGAGCTTTGGAATCTTTGTCCACTGCTGAGTTATGCTGTAATCCAACAATCCCACCTCTGGATACATATCCAAGGAAACTGAAAACAAAATCTTGAGATATTTATAGACCCAGGTTCGTAGCAGCTTAATTAAAATAGCCCTAAAGTAGAAACAGCCTGTGTTCATCAACAGAAGAATGAATAAACAAAATGTGGTACATGTGCAATACAACGATAGGCATCCCTTTAAAAGAAGAGAATTTAGACATGTTACAACGCAGACGAACTGTGGAACATTATGTAGAGTGAAAAGCTAGTTGCGAAAGAACAAGTCACCTATGATTCCGCTTCTATAGAACAGCTGTGATACTGAGTAGATCTTGTGTTTGGATGTTTGAGCAAGTGCAAGGAGAGAGGCGGAGCAGAGGCCAGAAAATAAAGGAAGAAGTTCAGTTATCTAACCTAGAGGACTGATGTTAAGTGTAACGGGGTAATCATTTGAGGAGTGCTCTGACACTAGAATACACAATACTTGGCTGCTTATTAATTGCATGTAGGGCTACGGAAGAGGCGTGAGGCTAAGCTGTCTGAGAGCATCACTCCGAGTATTCGTGGTTAGTGATGCCTTTAAGTAGACTAGACACCCATAATGGGACAGGATTTGTACATTGGCAAAGAAGAAGTCAAATTCCTAGCCTTGTCAAGTTTGCTGAACCTGGGAGTTTCTAGATAGAAGAGTCTAGAAGACAGGAGAGGTAACTGCAGCGCTTTGGCTTGTTATTGCAACGTAAAGCTGTGGGAGTGTAAGCGGATGAAAGATCAGACCGTGAAAATTCACAGATGACCCAAAAGCCAAAGGAACCCAGGGAGAAAAAGGTGAGTGGTACCAAACCACCTGCTGAGGCATGAAATATACTGGAGCTTCCATTTTGAAGCTAAATTCCACTTGGAAAAGAAGTCAAAGGGCAGGCAAGTTCTAACAGGCTCAGTTGCCACAATTCTGGGGCAGGGTAGCCAGGCAAGTTGGTGCTCAGAAAGGAAAGTGCTAAAAGGCTGCTTCCCTTATTCTCCTTGCCCCGCAGGGACACCTGCTAGGTGCCCACTAGGCTCAGGACCTTGAGGAAACTTAGATACATTCAGCCCTGAGCCAGAACGATTCAGATCATCCACTGGGCTGGTTTGATTACTGCAAAACCTAGATAGAGGTCACCAAGAGGACAGAGCTGAGAGGCGTGGGTGGATCCTCCTGACTCCAGAGGCCCAGGGTGAGCAAGGGCTCCTTCCGCATGGCTGCGGCCTCTGGACTGGAGCTTCTGCTACTGGGGCCGGGTCTTCAGTGCCAGCAAGGATGGGACTCCGAGACTTGGGCGTACGCCTTTGTACCTTATGTGGGGCTGTGATTGACATGGTGGGAAGGGGCTTCCAACTTGGGACTATGTGACCCTGAGAACAAGACTGTAAAAGCCAAGCCCTGCACCAATGACAGCAGTAAGAGCTATGATGCCAAAAGTCACTGGAGGCTGTTCAAATTGAAGGAAGGAGAACAAGGAAGGGAAATATGCAGACAGGTAGACACTGTCAAGCCTGACTTCATGAGCATGGTTCCATGTCAAAGTTCTAACCCCGTGAGAAGACCTTTCTACTATATAGTCTTTGTAGATAAAATCAAAATTAGACGAGCCTGAATTCTAATATGATGCTGTTCTCAGAAGAAAAGACTGAGGAAAGAATAGATGGGAGCCATGTGGTTGCAAGTCAGGACACACTTTGACTCCTGAGCCTGGAAGATACACAGAGGAAGCAGCCTTCCGCGCTTTCTAAGGAGCATAGCATGGCCAGCACTTCAGTTTCAGACTTCTGGCCTTCAGAACTGAGAGAGACTCTGCTTCCACGGGCTCAAGCACCCTGCTTTGTGGTTCTTTGTTCCGGCAGCCCTGGATCACTACCCTTTGCCGTGTGTGTGCCGAGGGATGAGTGTTGCATGTCTTCCAAGTGAGGGAGCCTCTTGCTGCCACTCCCACGGTGAATAAGCAGCACTCCTCCCCTTCAAAGCACCTTGGAAATACTAATTAACTCTCACTTAATTGGGTGAAATAATGTGAAACTCTAGTGACATCATCTCCATCCTGTGCCCAGATCTAGCCACAAGCACAGTCTGGTGACTGCTGGGCTTGGAGCCCTGTCTTGTGGTAACATGTTGAGCCTTTCCCAGCTGTCCCACAGAAATGGCTGGGGAGGGCCCTCCACTCACCTCCGTTCCACAGACTTCAAGATGGCTCGCTATGTGTGTACTTAGTCGGCACAGGCCACAAATGGTTTCTGTGAGTGAGGACGACAGGAGTGCAGGGATGTTACATACATGCACTGTACTCGGCCACACAACAGCAGCAAGACGGTCTTACTGGTGCTTCACCCACAAAAACTCCTGTTCTTCCATTTATTCTACCCTGTGAGCCCTGAGGACGCGTGTGGCTCCTGCCTAATAGAACCAAAAGGAGAAGAATTCCCCTGGTGTTTCTGTTCAGGATCTCAACAGGCAAGAAGTACTTGAAGCGGGTGAGAAGTTGCTTGCAAGGCCTGGAGGAAGATGGCTGCTGGAAGCTAGACACTGATTGGGCCTTGATGAGGAGTGCCAGGCCTGGGGCTGTCCCCACCATGTCAGAATCATTAAGGACCAGGAAACTGCCTTTAACTGTGCCACTAGTTAGCCTGATGCCACCAGCCCAGACTCCAAGCCATCATCCCTTTACCCTTCATGCATCAGCCTGGATCACTTTGTACCAGGCAAATCCGCTCTTGGCTCAGTTTACTGAGAACTTCCTTGTGTGTCCCAGCAGATCTGAGCATCACTGGTGATAGAAAGACTCTCCCTATTCACAAGCAAAGGAAGGGAGGCCATCCTTGCTGGATTCTCTTCCTGTGCTTCGCATTATGAAGGGAAAGACAAGCTTAAACTCTCCAACCTCAAAACCATGTACTCTTGTTTTTACTCTGTATTAAAGCATAACACAGAAAAGGAGAGCCCAGCCATGCATAACGTTTCATCTTGATGGCTGCTCCCAAGCACCCAGACCTGGAAATGCTTTGCTTTGTATTGGACTTTCTGGGACTTCAGACCATAAATATTTGGCCCCACTACTTTGGGCCTATGGGGTAACATGTGATGAGACTTTGTGACAAACAAAACCACTCACCTTGTCATTAAAAAAAAAGAAACAGAAAGGGGCTGAAAGAATCCATAATGTAAATGTTGTTTTTATTTTCTTGGATGAAGGGATGAGCTGAGAGCCATCCCCAGGCCTTTCTAGCTCTTTTTGAACTCTCACTGGCTGATACAACTCACCTGTTCTGGCCCAAACTCCTCTCCAAACTGACTGATTCAAACTGGCTTCTCTTGCCTTCTCTCAGTTTCTGATTGAATCGCTCTGCCAAACTAATTCTGGCATGATGTTGTAATCTTCTGGCCCCTTCTCATTCTCTGGCTCCTTCTGTCTTCACCTGTGTCTAGTTTGCTCTCTCCCTGTGAAACTGTCCCGGTATCCTTCTATAAACTGACCTTACCCTCATTGTTCGAGAGCACAGGCTTGTACTAAGGGAGTGCCTGTATTCCAGCCAGATCATACTATAATCCAGAGCGTGTCTGCATTCCAGCTGGATTACATAGGGTTAGAGGGTCTTTGGATATGATTCCTTGCCAGAGCAGCCATGTTGCTGGGTTAAAATTCCTCTACACCATAATACTTTTCTAGGGCCCTCTCCACAGTAACAGAAAGCCCACCATGAAAAGCTATCTTCTAAAGACTCTCATCACCACCCACCAGTACCACCTCTTAACACGTAGTCCATTGAGGAATACTTAACATCAAAATCTGAGTTCTGTGGACCACTCAAGTAAACTATTAAACTTGAGGAGCCAGCCATCTGGAAGGGCAGGTAGGAACTTAGGATTTGAACTGGCATCTGAAGTGGAGGCAACCCTGTGCATGGTGGGCTAACTCTTGGTAGCTTTGTGTCAGTGGTGACTCTCATTGCACAGCATGCACTGTTCTCTAGAGACCCAGTTGTTGGACAAAGGGAGACACCTGCACATTTGGGCTGGAGGCATCAGTATGAGTCCTTTGAGAATCCAGTTATTCAATCAAGCAGTAATCTGGGTGCTCCTGTGAGCTATCCTGCAGTAGTGAGTGACTCAAGTCTGTCCTGATTTGACTCTAAAGTAGGAAGATGGTTCTGGAAGCTCAGCCTCAGCCAATCAGCCAGAAGAGTTAAGAGCAGAAGGGAGGCTTTTCTGAGAAAGAAGAAATGATCATGGTGGTTTGCATCATTGACCCATATCCAAAAGGCCCAGCTTACTCTTCCTGATGACTAATGCTCTGAAAGTTAGAGCTCCCTGAGCAATCCACACCATCACACAAGCCAAGTCCTCTCAGTAGATCTGTCTGTGAGGATGGATCTGCTGCTGCTCTTTGCTGCTGGGACTGATACCCAACCTAGCCTCTCAACAAAGTCTTCAGACTTGAGAATTTGGGTATGAATTATCTCAACCACTTATCAGAACATAGAAAAAGAAGAAATGGAAAATAAGAACATAACAATGCAGATACCGAAAATAAGCCTCCACTACCTCAACAGAGTCATTAGTAATGAAGGGTTAGGAGCATAGTCTTGTATCACAAGCAAGATGGCATTGATGCAAGGCTACAATTGCTTAATTAGCTCACATTAATAAATGCCACCTGTCCCAGTGGCAGCAACTGGTAGGAAGCACAGGAATATATGCTGGATCAGGTCTGTCTGCCTAGACTCTCAGTAGGGGCCTCAGCAACAGGAAGTTAAGGTCACAGCTCCCTGACAGAAAGCCAGGCATGGACTATGCCCTGCTGGGGACTGATGAGGCCTTCGCTCCCACTGCAAGCAGCCAAACATTTAGGATGACACTTCTGACTCTAAGTTACCTCCTCATCTTTTTAGAAATATCCTACTAAAAAGCCAAGCATGTGCTTTCTGTCATATGTGGCATTTGGCACACATTTTTTTCTTTAGCATAAACACGTTTGCATATGCTTCTTATGTTCATTTTTGAGTGGCTTGGGTGGCCTCAAACTCACTAAGTACCCCAGGGTGGTCACAGACTCAAAGCGATCCTGTGTTAGCCTCACAAGTGCTGGGGCTACAAAAAAAAAGCCATCATCCCCAGCCAATAATTTAATTTTTACCAAAGGAAAAAAGGTTCCTTATGTAGTGGCAGAAAGAAAGGGGCCAAAGTATCAAGGATGTATTTCTCAGGACACCTAGCAGAGGCACTTAGCACCATTCTTACACATAGTAAGGCCTCAGTAAAGATTAACATCGTTGTTGATATCAGGAACACAAATGCTCACCGGCTGTTCACTTGACAGCCTATGTATACCATAGAGTGCTGTGAGGCTGGAAAGAAGTGATTCCTCACATCAAAGTGTGAAGAAAATATCAACTAACTGTGCACAGGAGAATCACTTGCCAGCTTTGTCACTTTCTCACTTGGATCACTTGATCCAGCTTTATCAAGGTGACCTTGTCTATCCAGTAACGTCATGGCAGGCAGGGCTCAGAAGTCTCTGGTCTCTTGTAGTTACAGAAATGTAGATCAGATTGAAATGCCAGTTGCAGGGTTGTGCTCACTATTCCCTTGGCATGCTGCAGTTCCTCTCTGGCCTTTTCTGATCATCTTTACATCCTCACTCTTATGCTACCTACATGGTGCCATGTCTGCTGGGAGCTTGGAGGGCCAAGACAACCTGCCTTCCTCCCTCTATAATTAGGCCTCCCTGAGCCCGAGTCATGTCATGCCATTGCATGTCAACTTAATCTACCCTGGATTGTCACATAAGCCCCTCAGCCCCACTGTGAATTCGCACCCCTCAGTCCTAAAGACCAGTTCCCCTATGTTGTCTCACGTGGCCGGTCTGATGATCGGCAGAAGCAGCTGATAAGCAGGCTGGACTCCACCTCGCACTGGCCTCCATCTGGGTTTAACACACTTCTCCATGTGATGCACACCAAACCCCAGTCCTTCTGAAGGGCTGTGGCTGCACTGTTGAACTCCAAGCCCCCCCCCCCCCCCCACCCCCGGTCAAAGGTGGGAAGTGGAATCAGGGAAAGAGGAGATGAAAGTGTGTGCCAGCCACACAGGAATATTCTGCTACTGCAAGAAACCTACATCAAAGTAGCCACAGGGGGAGCTAATAAAAGATGGACAAATGTGACTCCACATTTATTGCCCTTTATGTGGACTCCAGACTTTATAGGAAGGGAGAGGCTGGGATCAGAGGTGTGCATTGCTATGTCTAGTAGATGTGCTGCCAGACATGGGAGCCAGGTCTTTGTGCATGCTAAGAAGCTTTCTTACCTGAGGCATACACTAGACGCATACGCAGTAGGATCAGAAGTTCAAGGTCATCCTTGGCTACATACCAAACTAACTTGGAGCCAGCCTGTGCCACAAGAAACCCTGTCTCAAAAATAAAGAAAAAGAAAAAGAAAACACAAGGCAGGCTAGCTTCTTATTAGAGCTTTCTGGTCTCTGACAGCCTGTTAATGTTCCCTTCTGGGTCCCTGGGGGGTGACCTCCCCTTCCAGCAAAGAGAATGAAGGAACCTACAACCACTTGTTTTATGGGGGTGACAAAGTTTCTGGCTTAAGGTATTACCCAGAAGCCAACACTGCCACTAGCTCTGGTTCTCACAAATTCCCTGGAAAGAGTGGTTTGGCATGGCTTGAGTTGGCTCTTTGTAAAGTACCTGAGACATCACAGTCACTGCTCAAGCTAGACCTAAAGTTTCTGAGACGGGCTGGATGCTAAGAACAGATTTCTTTTTTGTTTTTATTAGTTGAGTTTATTATGAATGAAGCATACTGTCATTAAAAAAATCAAAGAACACAGAAAGGAATAAATAAAATATAAAATACCCTCTTACTCTGCCCACATAAATCCACTTCCCAGAGGCAGCCACTATGATCATTTTTGTGTGAAACCTTCTAGATACTTTGTACATGGAAATATGCAATAAACTAAAATGATTTTGTTTTGTTTTGTGTTTCCGAGACAGAGTTTCTCTGTGTAACCCTAGCTATCCTGGACTCACTCTGTAGACCAGGTTGGCCTCGAACTCACAGAGATCTGCCTGCTTCTGCCTCCCTGAGTGCTGGGATTAAAGGCGTGCACTTTTAATCCACACCCAGCATTTTTAATTGCTTCTTTTTGTTTGTTTGGGGGTTTGGGGGTTTTTTGAGGATCTTTTTTGGGGGGGTTGGTTTTGATTTTCAAGACAATTGCTGTTTTAAAAAGACTCATTGAGCACCACTTTTGGCAATTGCATAGGCACGCGTGTACACACACACACACACACACACACACACACACACACACACACACACCATATTGCAATCATACTCATCCCATTACTCATCCCCTCCCACTCCTGCTGACCCCTTCTTCCCACTAGCCCCTCCTACCTACACGTCTTCTTTTTGAAATTGCTGAGGCTAATTAGGATCCCTTTGGTTGTGGAATATATAGAAATCACGCTCTAACTGTTCCTCACTGGTAAAAGCCTACCAGAAGGTTCTATGCAGGCTCCTGGAGGAGAAAACTCATCAGAGGTCTTACCCAGCTTAACATTTATAGGGAGGTGTTTGTGTTTTGCTGTGTTTTGTTTTGAGTCAGGGTTTAATGTAGCCCAGGCTAGCCTGGTGTTGACCTCTATAGGAAGCTGAGGATGAGCTCCTAATTGCTCTCTCTTTACCTCCTAAATACTGCTATTACATGCATGATTATTTTTAATGAAGGGAGCTGGAGAGATGGTTCAGCAATTAAGAGCACTGGTTGTCCTTCCAGAGGACCTAGGTTCAATTCCCAGCACCTACATGACAGTGCATGTAAACCCAGTTCTAGGGGATCTGATGCTCTCTTCTGGCCTCCATGGGCACTTCACACATGTGCTACATGGGCATGTGCACAGAAAAGCTCCATACATTTAAAATTAAAATAAGTAAATCTAGGCCAGGTGGTGGCGGCGGATTCCTTTAACCCCAGCGCTTGGGAGGCAGACGCAGGTGGATCTCTATAAGTTCAATGCCAGCCTGATCTATAGAGTGAATTCCAGCCTTGTCTTTAAAAAAACAGACAAACAAAAAAGTAGGTCTTTTAAATAATAAAATATTACAGGAAATACAAAATATAACATAAGAATATAAAAAAATAAATATAAAACCCAAAGTGACTCAAGTTCCAGCTTATAGACTGTAAGAGCAAGAAGGTGTTTCTCAGTGCCTTTTGCTGTGTTATAGAAATAAAATCACATTACAGCATCAAGTATATTTTCTTTCTTTCTTGTTTTGTTTTTTGATTTTTGGAGACATTTCACTATGTATCCTAATGCTATGTACAGCAGCCTGACTTTGAACTCATGGAGTTCCACTTCCCTCTGCCTCCTGAGGATTAAAGGCATGCATCTTCAGGTCAGGCTCCAGTGCACCTTCTTTTTATGCAAGCCATATTTTCCCTTTTCCATTTAACACTATGATGTATAGTTTCCTGTGTCTCAACTTGAGATCTAAATCATTATCTCAGTCAGCCAGAGTACCCTGATACAAATTTGGGCTATTGTCATGATTTTGGATATGAAAGGTTGCTCATATGCTCATGTGTCCTGGCTGGTGGTGTTATTTGGGGAGGTTGTGGGATCTTTATATCATGTGACCTAGCTGAAATAAGTCAGTAAGTACAGGTTTTGAAGAGCTCACGCACATTGGGTTCCAGCCCTCTTTTTTCCTGGTCTATATCACGTGAAGAGGCACTGGTGCAAGTTCCCAGCACCGTGAGCCACATCCTCTGCTCTGCCTTTCTGTCATGGTGGACCGTTATCCTTTCAGACCATAAGTCAAATAAACTAAGTTATTGCTGTGAGGTATTAAAACTTGTTGGGGTTTGTTTGTTTGTTTGTTTTGAAACAAAGTCTCATGTAACTCAAAATTATGATGGCCTTGAATTCCTCCTGCCTCCTGAATGCTGGGATTACAGGCTTATACTACAGTGCCCAGCATAGACTCTAAGATTACCACTAAACAGTATTATAGTAAGCATGCTTGTACTTCATTTTCCTCACCACGATGTGGATGCAAACTAAGAATGAATATCTACATTTCTTAATTTGAGACCTCTTGTAATAATATTAAAAACAGCAAGCTAGCATTTTTTATCCAGTGTACAGACAAACAAAACACATCTGGCAGCATCAAGTGTTGGCAATGATTTTTAACACTAGGGATGCTGAGGCAGGAAAATTAGTGTTCTCTTGTCAGGTCAAACAGGTTTGGTACTACATCATATTTAACATGGCTCTTTGAGCATTCTGGTTGATGTGTGTGTGGGTGGTGTCTTTTTAGTTGACACATAATAAATATGCAGATGGAGATACTGAAAAATCATGTGATCTCAAAATCTGGAAGTGAGGCTAGAGGCTTGAGTGAGGGTTTAGAATTCAAAATTTAGAAGCCATCATACTCTAGGTAGTAATTAAGCTATACAAGATGGATTGAAGTCACTGTAGAAATTAGTAGAGTAGATAAGAGCTCCAATGACTGAGTCCTGGGTTTCTCCAAAAGAAGGTGTGGTCTGGGGAGAGAGGAGGAGCCGAGAAAGGACTGTAGACAGTGGTGTCCAGTAAAATGTGACCTTTAAAAAATAGCCATTGGATTTAGCATCACAACAGACTTCAGACGTTGACAAGAGCCACTTTTGTCTAGTGATATGAATGAGAGAAAGAAGGATAAAAGAGCCAGAAGCAGGCAATGTAGACAATTCTGAAGGGAAGATGGGGATCAAGAGAAAGCTGGCTTCCTATGGTGAGAAGTACAGAACACTCTCACAGGGGTCTGGTTAGGAGAGACTGATTGCTAACCCAGGAGGAAGAAGTGTGTGTGTGTGTGTGTGTGTGTGTGTGTGTGTGTGTGTGTGTGTG
>OU015760.1:114462426-114476139 GCA_907169655.1 Acomys percivali
TGTGTGTGTGTGTGTGTGTGTGTGTGTGTGTGTGTGTGTGTGTGTGTCAGGAGGTGGGATATATGGCATGTACACTGACAGTTCATCCGATCCAGGACAGGTCATGCCCAAGCACCAGAACAGAGGCTAGAGTACCTAGCTAATGCTACTGGCATGGATAGATAATTTATACACATCATGTTTTATGTAACATGCAAATGGGCATATCAGATACCACATAGTAAAAGGAATCAGTACATTTTACTACTCCTGGTGAAAGGGAGTCCATTTGGTACCTGGATCACTTTGAAGGCAGAAGTCAGCACTGGTCTATATTCCCTTAGACCTATTGGAATACAAGTGAACCCACTTTCCCTGGCCCCAAATAACTCATGTTTTACAGGTTCTTTTTTTTTTTCATTCTTTGTACCCGAGGCAGAGCTAGCAACAGCCGGTTTCCTTTGCATTCCACCATGTTTTGATTGGCAAGTGGTGAGTTCTCTGGCTTTTGATTGTCCCGTTCCTTTACTGGCCTATTTTCCTATTGGATAATTTTTTTGTTTGTTTTTCGAGACAGGGTTTCTCTATGTAGCCTTGGCTGTTCTGGACTCACTTTGTAGTCCAGGCTGGCATCGAACTCATAGGGATCCACCTGCCTCTGCCTCCCAAGTGCTGGGATTAAAGGCATGAGCCACCACGTCTGGTGGTTTCTGTTTTTCATGACATTCTTAGAAAGGCTGTCCCCATCCCAGGATTCCTTCTAGTGCTTTTATGGTTTCATTTTTACATTAAATTTCTGAGCCATCTGGAGTTTATTTTCATGTGGAGTGTGAAACGGGAAACCCAACTTGTTATTCCAACATGACTTTTAATGCTCTGATTTGAAGTGCTACCTTGGTTATACTCTGCAATTGAATTGAAATTTTTATTCCTTCCTTCCTTCAAGTATTTGCCAATGTCTCCTGTGTGCTCGCTCAGGCAGAGTAGCAAGGGCTCACTCAGGAAAGAGCAGGTGTGAAGGAGGGATGGGGAGGGATGGAGGAGAGAGACTGTGACCATAAGATCAGTGACAAAGCAGATGGAAGAGACCTTGCCCTGGATCCTAGTGGTTAAGAACAACTTCTTGCTAGAGACAATGATCTTGCCTTAAAAGCTGACAGTGGTAGGAAGGCAGGTGAGGGAGACCCCAGTCAGCACTACAGCCTGGAGGCAGGATGAGTCTTGGATGTGAACAACCAGAAACCCAGTATGAATTCAGTGTGGAACAGAAGAGGCTGGGGATAGAGTTTGCCTCAGTCCTGGGTCAGAAGCTGCGGAGTCTCAGAGAGTGCCCTGCTGCCAGCTTGGATAGAGAGCACAGGGACACACCCCTCTGGCTGCTTAGCACTGAGTAGACAGGGGATTGACAGCAGCAGCCAAGAGAGCAGAGGCAAGATGAGTGAGGACTTCGGTATAGACTGGTGTGGACAGGAAGTCTCCAGAAGGTAGAGCTGCCATCAGAACTTGCTGGCTGTGTTTGGATGTGGAGGGGCCATTCTGCTAATAAAGTCAGGGGAGAGAATTGGTTTGGGGGGGATGTTTAGAGACGTTTAATCTGAGATTGAAACATTCCATCTCCCAGGGAAGATTGACGCTCCTTAAGACAGAAGGTAAACAACTCAGGAAGTCCCTAAAACTGACCAGATTCACTCCCTCCCAAGAGTAAATAATAAAGACTGCTGAAACTCACCCTCACACAAGCCAAGCTGCAGAGAAGACTGAGACCACACCAGCTGCCTTAAAAAGCAGACGCCAGCAGAGCTGCCTGGAAGAGGGTTAGACCTACTGAGTCACTGGGAAAGGACACTCTCCAACCTGTTGATCTGCCTGCAGGCTGTGCAGTGTGCCCCGGGGCCCCGGCTTTTGTGAGCTGTCATGGGTGCTGGGGTGGGCCTGCCTGGGTGAGGCAGCTGTCTTTGAGTCATTTCTGTACCTATAAGTACTCCCTCACCCTATTCCTGTAAATAACGCCAACAAAACTCATTGGTTCAGCAAGTTGAACTGGGGTAATATCCATACTTTGATGTGTTGTAGGGTCCCTAACTGGGATGAGTAAGTTGTGTGTGTGTCTCTCTGTCTGTCTCTCTTTGTTTGTGTCCTGTGTGTCTATGTGTGGTGTGAAAGTCTGTCACAAGACAAGGGCTTAGAATGGAGGGACAAGAATTTTTTGAGCATGTTTAATTTTAGTTGACTCTTAAACATCCATGTGGTGAATTTAAGTAGCAATATTTACAACAGCAAATATTCATTGAGCACTGCCAAGTAGCAAGCTGTATTCTAAACAGAATGCACATACTGTACTTTCCAACTTTTACAGTGCCCTATGAAGGCAGGAAATGGTACTCTTTCTTCAAGTGTCTAGATAGGAAATTGAAGCAGGACAAGGCAAGTAACTTGGCTAATTTCCACACCCAGCACTGGTACCCAAATAATCTGGTTCCAGAGACTGTGCACCTAACTGCTCTATCTCCTGAGAAGTGGAGTGTCAGAGAAGCCACACAAAACAAGTTTTTCTAGAAGGAAGGAACACTCAGTTGTACCTGTGAAGTCAGAGCAAGGGCGTGAACTGTGAGTTTGGCAATATGAATTGCTGACAGGAGTGATTTTAAGCGAGTGGTAAAGTTGAAAGGTTGTGAAAGAACTAGAGAAGTAGAGACAATGGGTCTAGAAAACTCCTTTAGGTTTTGTCCAGTAATGAAGAAGAAATGGAGCGGTAACTAGAGGTGGCAGTAGGGTATTATAATAATAATAATAATAATAATAATAATAATAATAATAATAATAATAAATGATGATGATGAGAAATGTTCCAGATCAGATGCACACATCTTTTGAAGTGCTAGGGGTTGAACTCATGGCCTTGAGCATATGCTACCACTGAACTGCATCCCTAGTGAGGCACATTGTTACAAGGGCAAGGAGGTGGCTCTGTCCATAAACTGTCTGCCGTATAAGCATGAGTATCTGAGTTCAAGCCCTATGACCTCTATTTTTTAAAAAAATTCACCCAAGTGCCTCAATATGTACCTCTATTCCCAGATATAGTGTGGTGGAGACAAGAACAGCATGCCCCAGGTTCAGTTATAAATCTTTTTTCAAAAAACCAAAATAGCCATGTATAGTGACTTATATATTTAATTCTAACACTCTGGAAGCAGAGACAGATAGATCACTGTGAGCTCAAGGTCAGCCTGTTCTATATGGTAAGTTCCAGGCCAGCCACAACTACTCAGTGAGACCTTGTCTCAATAAACAAACAAACAAACACATATATGTATACATACACACACATACATAAGTACATAAAGGAAGTCTTTGTGAAGGATGTAGGAAGGTGAACAATTGTATGCCTTTTGCCAGCTCTCTTCATTGACTTGGGACAAGTGTCTCAAAGATGTTTCATTTTGAACATATTCAACGCAGTTACAAGGGTGGAGGTGACAGAGGAAGATTAGGATGTTGCAAGACAATGTGGCTGAAGGGATGGACTGTGGACTTAGTTGGATTGGGAGACAAAGCAAGAAAGGAAAGGCTGATAAATGGAAAACAGATAGAGCTAGCAGGCTTGGAGCCCTGTAACGCTTCATGGACATTTATCCCAGAAGCAACTGAACAAACCCCTCGAAAGAGAGAGGGTTGTGGTAAAAACGGAGGCCTGTATTAGGGATTCTAGAAGTTCTGACACCATGCCACATGTTGGAAGTGGACTTGATAGAGTCTTTGGAGACATAAATGTAGGGAAAAATGGGAGCCTGCAGGTTAGGGGTGGCTAGTCCCCAGATAGGAGCGACTGATGTCACATACATACTAGCCTACTGTACTGCTGCTGCTCTCTCGTCATTTTCCTCCACCTGCTACAAGGGGCAGAGGACTTAAGTTTTTGCTCAAGAACAGACTAGCCCATCTCTAGAAAAGAGAATGAGGTGGGGCTTCTGGGAAGGGCTCCAGGGGGCCATTGCTAGGTAGAGGAACAAGCATCATCAGTGGAACTGTCTGTAATGATGGATGCCGCTTCTGTCTCTGCTCTCCAACACAGTAGCCACCAAGTCCGTGGGGTGGCTGAGTGTTTGAAATGTGGCCAGGACAACAGAAGAACAGAATTGCCAACAATATTTCACTGTGACTCATTTAAACTTTAATAGCAAGGCCCTTGAGTCTAAGCTACTGCTTCCTGCAGGACAGATGCAGCTATTATTGAGACATGACCATTCATGTGTACTCCAGCTCCCTGCTGGGTCTCCCAACCAGAGACCCGCCTCCCCCTGCCAATGGCCAGTGATACGGAGCTCACCAAGTACAGCTTTACTCCCTCTATGTATACTTGTTTTGGTTACATAGTTGCAGACCCCTTAGGCCTGGAATGGGCCAAGAGGAAGGGAGAAGACCAGAAGGCACAATACCAGGCTAGAGCCAAATGGCCAATTCATGATCCACAGGTCCAGGTTACTAAAGCTACATACTATGAACATAGCCAAGGGCATCCTCCAGCCAGGTCTGTCTGATACTTTATAATGAGAGCCGGGCCTTTGCCTTGAGGCTGATTTTCCATGTAGAGACCAGGAATCTAGCCCCAGAAACTTGGGCAAGAAGAAGAAAGATGCTTATCTCCAACTGAAAGGTGGGGTGGGGGAGTAATGACCCTGCTCCGAGGGGACCAGGGGCAGAGCCCTACACTTCTCCCTTCTACTCTCCCAAAGGTCGCTTCCCTCCAGGAAGTCAAGGCAGCTAAGCATGCAGGGAGGTTTCTTAGAAAGATCAATAAGTCTACAGCCCACAAGAGGAGAGCCACAGTAACCTGCCCTCTGCACTGTGGCTTCAGGGATGTGCTGCACCTCCCCTTCCCAGGTTGTGCTCTTCAAGTACAAGGGCAGAGCTCAACCCAACAGCGAATTGACTTGGAAGCACCTGGAGTAGCTCTGTCAGCCAGTGGCTTACCAGGTGAGGCTTCGCAGGACTGGAGGCTGAGGTACCTCTTTCTGTCCTTGCACACAACAGAGGGAAGTCCAAGTACAGGCTTCTAGGCCTCCAGATGCAGGGCCCATTAGAGCCACGGGCCCCATGGAGCACAGTATGGACTATGCCTCCCTGTTTCTAAGCAGGTGGCAGCTTCCACGTCTTTCCTCTTCCAGGTACTGGTTGACAGTGCCCAAAGGGCATCATCAGTCCTGTGAGAGGGCCCCAAGAGTCTGGAATACTTCTGGGGGCAACAATGGGGCCGCCTGGAGCTGTTTTGGTCCAGGAAGAAGCTCCCAGCTAAAGCCAGACAGCCTCTGGGCTCCCAGGCCTGAGAAGCCCAAGCCCTCAGCATGGCCCCATGCCGGCCTTCAATGGCTGAACTAACTCAGGAGATGAGGGGGTGCTGGGCAAGGGGCCCACTGTCTCCTCCTCATGACTTTCCTTCCTCCTCATCCCAGGAGCCTCCTTGCCGGCCAACTGTACTAAAACTCCGGAAAACCATGGCGGGGAGGTTTTCCAATTAGAACATTCTTTTTCCGATCTGTGGATGATTCTAAAAGCAGCAAAAAGCCATTCTTCAGGGCATGTGGGGATTATCTGCCAGCAAAGCCTTGGCTCAGTTTGTGCACTCGTGCTCTAGAGGCCTGGCCTGGGCCAGCTTCAGAGCCAGAGAGAAAAGGCAGAGTCTGTTCTGGGCCATCAGGTCATGTAGACAGAGACTGCTGGTGGAGTGTGTCTGGGTACCCAAGACAGCGCAGCTCCAAGCACAGGGCTGGAAGACGTTTGAAAGTGGCCCACCTCAGGAGGTGCATGACCTCTTAGTCCCCTTACTGGAAGATAAGTTCACGACTCCCAGTAGGCTTGGAGCCTGTGGCGCAAACAATCCTTGGGCATGGAAGCTGTTCTTCAGAAAGGGACTCCTTTGCCTCTGCCACAAGACTGGAGCTACCGTTTCCTGGGCAAGTGGGAGCTCTCGATAAGTTAGAGTGTTTGTGCATGTGGAAAAGAGGCACAACCTCATAGTGGAGGGTGCAAACTGCTGGAGTTGTGGGGATTCCCTGAAGGCAGAACACTGTAGGTGAGGAACTCAGCCCAAATGCTGAGATTTTGGGCCACTTCTTAGCAGGTGAGCTGATTACGAACACAGAAGGCTAGCATCACAAGCTCAGGACTCAGTAGGTCTATTCCTGGGTGTAGCTCTGCCCTAGCTTGGGGACCCCTAGCCCCAGGGACCCACCCTGCTGAGAGTCAGCAAGTCTGAACTGGTGGAAGAGCTTGGCAGGATGAGGCAGCAGGGTGGGACCTGGGAAGGAGGGGGCGAGGGGGCAATCAGGGCACAAGCAGGAACCTGGCACTCCCTATACACAAACCCAAGCACCCCAGCTTCAACCAGTTGCACACATCGTCCATCCTGAGCCTCTGGAGCTCAGCTCTGCACCAAGCTAGCTGTGCCGCCCGGAGGCCCAGTCCCTCTCCTTGCTTCCATGTTTCCAGATGTGCAGCTGCAGGGTTCAGGGCATTTGTCTCTAGTGTACTCTGGAGTAGGGATCCTGCCTGGGCCACCTCTGGATCCTGATAGCTTCCCGGGTACCATCTGCTGTTCCTTTCCAAGCCTGGGAACTCTTCAGCTAAACAGGCCTGCCTGCGCTCTGCTTCCAACCTTGCAGATGAGAAGGGGCCACCCTGGGGTGTTTAGTAATCCTGTTGGACCTTTCTCTTAGACAGCTACTTGTCCTCTGGCCCATCTGTTGACTTCAGTCTGGCCTGCCAGAGAAGCTGTTTTGGTTACCTGAGCTGTGGCCTGGTGAATGGGAACACCACCTACCACCACCATCCCCCACTTGGCTTTCTTGGTAGTCCAGCCTGCTCCTCAAGCCTTCTATACTTAGAACCAGCTCCTTTGCTTTCAGAGTAATGCCTTGTTGATGGCATTCCTGGAGGCTGCTGCCCAGTCAGTCCCCTTCGGCACTGCTATCCAACCTGGAAGGATGCCAGCACCAGAAGAAAAAGATGGAGGGAAAAATTGCACCTCTGAAAAGGCATCCTGGCCTGTCTTGGAGCTGAGCAGGGGCGGAGGCACAGTAGTGGAAAGGAGGGCCAGGACCAGGAGCAGTCCAGGCACATGTACAGCTGAGTCTGGGAGGCAGCCAGTAACCACCCAAACCTCAGGCCTGAACTTGAGTGGAGTCCAAGGAAAGGTTCATGGAGACAACAACGTGACAGCTGAGAATGGGTAAGACGTTACCCAGTGTCCCTAGAGAGAGATGTCATCCCAAACAAAGCAGTTTGGTCACATGACAGCACTTGATTTATCTGAGTGCATGTTACTTGCATATACCTGCATCCCTAGCACTTGGGATGCTGAGGCAGGAGGATTGTTGTGAATCTGAGGCCAGCAGGGTGCCTGGCTGAAGTGACTGGAGGTAGCCCTGGAAGAGGGTGGGGGTGGAAAGCATCATTGGAAGATTCTGTTGGGGCAGTGAACAGGTGGGCAGGACAGGGCACGGCACCTACCATTCGAGTCAAACCCGTTTGCAGGCAAGATCTGCTGCAGGGCCTGGCAGCTTGGCTGGGAGGGAGGAGTCAAAGGCTTGTCTTTTTGGCTGGAGCTGCCATGAGGGACCTGCCACTGGCCAGGGGCTGAGTCACTTGAGACAGAGAAAGAGCTGGAGCTCTGGCGCTGCCCTCCATGGCCAGCTATGCTCATGCTCGGGCAAGACTCAGGGAGCCTTGGGAGCCAAGTGCTGCCACTCCCCCCCATGGTGCTTCACTGGGTTGTACTTTCTGCCAAAAAGGGTGCGTGCTCTGCCCTGGGTCATAGGGTTAGTGTGTTTGGGAGCTCTCAGTAGCCCTGGTGTGGGAAGAGGAAGAAACATTACATGCTGGCCACTGGCCTGGGACCAACTGAATTGGAAGGAGAAAAACACCTGTTGGCAGGAGACAGCGCTTAACCCCTCCCCCAGAACACAGAGATAAACCCCACAAAGAGAAGAACCCTCCCTCCCTTCAGAGGTGCAATCTTTCTCCCACTCCTTCCTTCGACAAACGCCCCAGCTCCTCTGGGCTGATCTCTGCAGAGATCATCAGAAAGGGCAGGCCAACCTCCCAGAGCACACCATCAAGAGAAGAGAGAGAGGGTCACATACTGTCATCTGAGGAAACCAGGGGAGGGAGTGTGCAGAAGGAAGTTGTCGACTTGACTGGATGGCAGGCCAGAGATGATTTAGGGCTGGTCAGATGAAGTCTGAAGAATGACTGAGCTCACTAGAGAGGACAGGGACAGCTGTCTAAGGTGTGAGGACTTGTGATATACTCCGAAGGCAGGGGGAAGGCAGGGGGAACACACTAGAGTGGTGGTGCGGATGCTGTTATGCAGTGAACCATAAGGCCTTCTAAAGGCATCTGCTACCATCCTAAGAGTAACAGGATGCTGCAGGAAAGTGCTCTAAACAAGTAGCGTCTGGCCATATTCACCCAGCGAAGCTGCTTACTGTGTGACAGCCGAGTGAGAAGGAAGGATAAGTCTCAGGTAGGGACACCAGTGGCCACTGTTATAAATGCAACACTTGAGGAAGTGGCACTTATTGGCCCTTGGGTTTTTTGTTTTTGTTTGTTTGTTTGTTTACCTTTTTGAGCCTATCATCCTTGAACTGCCTTAACTATCTCTTCTACTGGAAGGCCTTCCCTGACCTCATTTATAAGGTTGGGAGCTTTTTTTTTTTTGGACACCCCCTACAGCCTACCACACTTGTGCACACTAAGTATCCCAAAAGTGTGAATGTATGTCACTTATCAAATTGAATGTGGGTCTGGCCTCAGAGGTGGTCCTAATTTCTGTGCCTTTCCCTGTCCTCTCGAAGAATGGCCTTCCAGGGAGCAAGTTTTCCCAGGCACCAGACAGAAGCTTTTAGCTCACCTTTTTTCTCCTCGGCCTGACTTCCTGCATGATCTCAGCCACCAGCGGCCGCCCCCCATCCCGGTCCTTTCCCCGCCCCTGTCTGGGATCTCCATCTGTAAAATGGATCTAGGCACAGAAGTTCTCCACAGAACTGACCCGCCAGCATCTGTGGAAGTCGTTGGCCCAGAGCCTGGCGCAGGCTAGGACGCCACCAGGCAGCGGGGGCCCTTCGTGTGGTGGAGGCCTCCCGGCTTTAGGGCCGAGAGCCCAGAAGAATTAGCCTGGAAGTTTTCCATGGCGGCAAAACTTTCTGGGGCTCACTCCGAGCCCGGCAAGGGGAGCCCCAGCCTTGATTTCTCCAGCAACTCCGCTGGGCGGAGCAGGGAAGCGGTGGGAGGACCGAGGACACTGGCGGGAGAATGTGCGGAATGTGCCAGGCACATCTACCTACCCCAGGAGAGGGTAGAGGAAAGGGGCTGGCCGAGGGGAGGGGCGAGGGGCGAGGCTCCCGACAGCCGGAGAAAACCTGTTTGTTCTCGGGCGGGTGGAGCCCAGTCCGTGCCTCCTCGCTTCCCCGCGCACTCCCCGCTGCGCCCCGCGCCCAGCGCCCGCCGACCCGGCCTAGTAGGGTCTGGCGCTGCCCACCCGAGGGAGCCCGCGCACCACGTCCGCCTGACCCTCCGCCCGTCCCACAAGCCGGGCACCTGTACCAGGTAGGGTTGTTGAATCGCCATCCTAAGGACGCGGCCCTTCTGGGAGGCAGCAAGGGGCACCCAGTTTGTGTCTTCCTGGACAAAGCCAGGTCCTCAGTTTCCCTACCAATAATACATACTCGCTCCAAGCATCCTTCTTGGGGTTCCTGTCTGGGAGACAGTGCCCTCGGTTTTCTGCTTTTCACCGTAAAGAAACAGAGAAGCAGGGTGTCCAGCAAAGACAAGGGGCTGCCTGGCTGGCCAAGTCCCTCTGTCCTAATCATTTGTGGATAAGCGCAGTTATTAGTAGACTACCAGCTAGGAGGGGGCAGGGTGAGCCTAGAGTTGGTGTGTTGCAAGAATCACAGAATCCCACATCCTTAGTAAAATGTGCCCATTTTGTAGATGAGAAAACTGAGATACAGAGGGAAGCTTACTCCAAGAATCTCCTTGCTGGCCTGGAGCCCGGGCGAAGGGACTTGATGGTGGTTTTGTGCTAGACATGTGCTGGCCATTGGGCGACCTCAGGGCTCAGAAGGGAGCTGCTCATACTCAGACAGAAGGCGCCGAATCAAGTGTCACTGTGCTGTTATCAGAGGGATCTGCCATGAACAGGCTCTGTGACTGGATTGTTTGTGCGGGGGCAGGGGGAGCCAAGAGCCTCGTCCTCTTTGGAACTGCATAGTGATACTTGGCCTCTGAGAAAAGCTGAAAACTCGGGCCCTCCTATCTGCTCTGCCACTTCCTTCCAAGCTGTGGCACCTGGCAGCTCCACTGGTCAAAGAGAGAAGCCTACCAGGCCCACGGTCCCCTCCAAGGCTGTGAAGGCTGTGAAGTTTGTTGGGAGTTGTGTTCCCCAAAGCCATTTGTACTGAGGCTTGGCATTCAGGCAGGAGAGGTCACCTGCTCTTGGTCTTGTCTGGCTCTCACGGCTCTTTGGATGTCTGGTCATGGTGCTTAGACTGGGCCAGGAAGCAGCTTTCCACACGGCTAAGGCTGAATAGTCGCGAGGGGCTCTGAATCAAAGAGCTGCAGTAGGAGGCTTAGGAAGTTCTTATCTTCCCATGGCCTTAACTGGCTCATCTGAACAAACAGTGCCAGCTTGGGTGCCAACAGGTCTCCAGGGCACAGGTGTACATACCAGGTACAGCTTGCTGGAGGCCTTTGGAACATGTGCCCTTCATCTCACCACCCTCAGCCCACTCACTACAAGATTGGGAGGAACAGTAGCATCTCATCTGTCCTGTTCCCATCGACTCCCAGCTAGGGCTCTGCCCTCACTGCGGTGGAACTGTTGGAAGGTACCTAGGTCAAGGCCAGGCACACAACAGGTGCTCAGAATCCACTCATGCGCATCCTCTGGGCACTCAGGAGTCAGTGGCCAAGGTAGTTCATGACCACAGAGGGTGCTTTGGGAGTCGTCAAAGCATTCTTGGCGCAGCCCTAACCCTGGATCTGGGATGCAACTCCAGCTGGAAAGATGGGGAAGGGTCCCTGGAGGAGGGATAGGAGAGAAATCAGCCCTACATTTTGCAAAGAAGTCTTTAGAGGGACAGGCCGCTCTGGAAAAAGCTGCCGTTTGAATTGTAACAAGACAAAGTCCTCCCAACTTGAGGGTAGTGGTCCCAAGAGCAACTAGAACTTAGCATAGCCCTTCCTCAAAGTGCTTTGAGCTCCCAGAGGCCTTTAAAGCCTTCTAAGCCTGGTAAGGGAGGGACTCGGGTTTCCTAGCACTCAGGAACTGGCTGAGGTAGATATTGGCACCTGTTCCCTGAGCTGTCTTCAGTTGTATGCCAAGAAAACACCCCCAATTCTGGCTTGATACATTCTGAAAGCCAGAAGCCTGCCTTTCTTTCTCACTGAAGCCTCCATATGTGTCTGATTCCTTTGGTTGAGATGTTGCTTCAAGCCTATATCGTTCCTGGTCACACGTAACACAAATTTTACCTTCGGCTTGTTGAGCCCTGAGGCCACCTTCATTCTAGCCCTAAGGTAGCATGGGACAGGATCATTTCTGGGGGAGGGGAGGCTGCTTTCTAGGGCTCTGGTGATGGAGAAACTTCTCATGTGGCACTCCAGACTTTGGGCACTCATGGGTGGGACTGAACCTGGGTGCCTCCAACTTGTCTGGCTTCTTCCTCCCAAACTAGCCTCTACCTCACCTCTTGCTCCCATGAGCTTAGAGGAAGAAACTATCATCCTAGTTTAAACACTTTCCTTGTACCTAGCTGCTTGAATAAAAAGGAGGAAATAAGAGGTTGGGTGGCTGGGGCTGGAGAAATGGCTCAGAGGTTAGGAGTGCCACCTGCTCTTCCAAAGGTCCTGAGTTCAATTCCCAGCAACCACATGGTGGCACACAACCATCTATAATGGGATCTTCTGTCCTGCAGGTGTACATGGAGGCAGAACACTGAATAATAATAATAATAATAATAATAATAATAATAATAGTAATAGTAATAATAGTAATAATAGTAATAATAATATAAAAAATTGGGTGGCTTGCTCAGGTTTGTCCAAATGGATGCTTGCTGAACTGGGTTCTGAACTCATGTGGCCTCTGGGCCTTTCTCTTACCCATGGTGCTGTAAAGATGCCGTCCTTACTGACCACATCCCTTGCTGGGGTCAGTATGTTGGCTAGTTATCCCCCTGATCTGCTGTCGGTCCCCTAGCACTCTGCCCTGGTCCTGGTATTAGCTGGTCCTCCACTGGCATAGCTGCTGTCAGTTCATTCTTCCCAAAGGGAAACTAAGACACGAAATGGAACCCTTTGCCTTTTCCTGTGGATCCATGTGGGAACATTTGGCAGGTCTTTTCAGCTCACTTTCCCTGCTCGAATGACCAAAGTCAAAGCACGTGGGCAGAGAAGAGGGAGAGGGATCTGGGTAGAAAAGAGGCCCCGTCCATGACGTTCTGTAGAACAACCTGGGCTGATGTACAGATTCAAACTTAGAGGTGAGGAGGCTGGAAGGGATCGGCAGCTTAAGCAGATGTCCATGGGGAATTTGCCTGCTGGAGAGACAAGACCTAGAGGCTGCTTTCAGAAACACTGTCTGGTCTTTTCCTGTGGACAGCGCTATTGTTTTTAAATTATTTGTATTATCTGTATTATCTGTAGGCCTGGCTAGCGATCAATCAAGACACAGACGCGTGTTATATTTTAAAATAGCCTTAGTAAACCTGGGGCAGGGCAGATATCAATCCTCTAAACTACCTCCTATGGTAGGACAGGAATGGGATCCCCACCTCAATCCCATGCCATCTGCTTCCTATAACTTCTATCAAGTACCTTGAATCCATAACACCAAGTTCTTTCTAATATTCCTCATCTGGTCTGAATTCTCCAACCACTGTGGCCATGTCCTTCTCCTCCATCTAGCCCATGGCTGCCCTCCTCTCCTCTCCTCAGGTCTCTTTCCTTCCTCTCTTGGCACTCCTGACACTTTCTTCCCAGAATTCCTCTCTCTCCTAGCCCCACCTATCTCCTCTGCCCTGGGTAGATGGGATGGCTTTCTATTAAGCAAAAGGTGGGTCACAGAGACAGCAAGCAGTAATTAGCATCAAAATACTTCAGACCACCCCCCCAACACATTGCTCACTTCTTTTGAGGGAGAGCTGGAAATTTGGGGAGTAGGTAGAACAGAAGATAGACAGTTCTTTACCTACTTGTTAGTGTCTCCTTTGTAGCCCCTCTCCTTGCACAGCTGCCCTTGAGGTCACTGCTGGTGGCCTCGGAGCAGAGGCTGTGGAGGTCTGGAGACACACCCTGGGTTCAGAGAAGACTTGGCCTCTGGGGCCAGTAGTGGCAAGGCCACGCTACTGGTGGTGACTGTTGGTGGTCCCTGTCTTTGGATCCATCCCTGTGATGGTTGGCATAGAGCGCCACTTTCTGCTGACTAAGTCGCTTTCCCAGAGAGCTTGATGTGGCAGAGGGTTGCTATGGCGAGAGGAGGCACCAGGATTCCAGTCACAGGGATAGGGATCTCTGTTGAAAATGCTGACATCAGGCATTGCCTGGTTTAGTCTAGAAAGAACGAGAGAGAGCGAGAGAGAGCGAGCGAGAGAGAGAGAGAGAGAGAGAGAGAGAGAGAGAGAGAGAGGAGAGAGAGAGAGAGAGAGAGAGAGAGAGAGAGAGAGAGAGAGAGAG
>OU015760.1:114478354-114495736 GCA_907169655.1 Acomys percivali
ATACATACATACATACATACATACATACATACATACATACATACATACATACAAACACGCATGCATACACACACACACACATAAATTTAAAAGCTTTGCTTCTTTCTCACTGCCAGTTAATCTTTACCTGGCATCTAGCACCAACCTCAGGACAATTGCAGAGCCCATATGTCGCCCTACCACCCAGACTTGGAGAAAGCAACCAGTCTGCTCTTTCCTCTCATCTAAGCCCTTGCCAGAGCAATCCAGTACCAGGGGCTCTTCATTGGGTGGGTGGGTATCTGAACAGCACCCAAGGAGTACCACAACCACAAGCCTATTTATTTCCCTGGGATTCCCGGCTCTAGACTAGAGCACCAAGGAGGCTGGGCTTGGTCAGAAGGAGGCTAGCTCCTTAGATAGCCCACCTGGCAATCTTTCCTTTTCTCCCATGCTTTCCCATTCCTCTGTGTTTAGTACAGTATGACTGGGCTGTTTCCCTGAGCCAGAGAGGGTTAGGAAATAAGATCTTTTGTGGGAGGTGCCTCCCAGAGGTAATCAAGTGTGCATGTGCGTGGAGGGTGTGTATGTGAGAGCTGTATGTACTCTGTGTATGTATATGTCTGTGGTGTGTGTGTGTGTGTGTATGGTGTATATAAATGACAGATATGTGGTACATGTGGGTATGTGGTGTGTGTGGTGGGTATGTGGAAAATATGTGTGTATAGTGTGTGTGTGTGTGTGTGTGTGTGTAGGGTATGTGTGTATGTATGTGTGGATGGTGTGTGTGGTTTGTGATGTGTGGATGGTGGATGGTATGTGTATATATGTGCTGGGTGTGTGGAACTTTTGGGTGTGTAGTGTGTGTGTATGTGGAGGGTATGTGTGTGGTGGGTATAGTCTCTGGTGTGTTTGTTGTGTGAGGTATGTGTCATGTGTGTGTGTGTGTGTGAGAGAGAGATGTGTGGTATGTGGTATGTGTGCTATATGCATGGTGTGTGTGTGTGGGGCTTGAGTGGTTTGTATATATGTATGGTAGGTATGTGAAATGTGTGCGTGTTTGTGTCCGTGTGACTGGGAATGTGCAGGGGCCTCTGTATGTCTGTACTCTGGAAGTTTTCCTGAGTGTTTTTATATGTGTTTTTTTTTTTTTTTTTTTTTTTTTTTTTTCTTTTGTCACTTGTGTGTGTCGGCCCTTGGAGGCCAAAAGAGGACAACAGATCCTCTGCAGCTGTAGTTTCAGTTATGAGCCTTCCAATGTGGGTAACAGGAACCAAACCCAGGTCCAAGAGAGCAATGTTCTTAACCCCTGCAGCTCACACCAGATAGCCTTTAGGGGAATCACACTGGTAATTTCAGCAGCTAGGCTAGGCTAGGCTGAGGGATTGTGGGGTTGGCCCTGGGCTGGGGTCTTCTCCCTTCAGCAACGGGAGTTGGCACCAGCAGTTTAAGTGCCTGGCTTTCGAGGACAAAGCAGAGGTGGCCAGCAGTGGATGCGCCTATGTCACCTGGATTTCATCACTTTGATGCTAGGAAGTTTGAAGCCCTCAAACCTAGGCTTCGCTGTGAGGCAGCCACTGCCCCCCCCCCCCCACCTCAGCTCACTTTGCTCACAGTGACATGAGGTTGAAAATACGCTCCCTACCCATGGGTTGCAGGTGGGGTTCTGGGTATCAGTATCCAATCTCTGGTGTGAGTGTGAAGGTGGTCATATGGTTCCGACTCTATGATGCAGGCCAGCCTTGTTAGTACTCCCCCAAGGACCCTCTAGCATCATGCCAGGTATTACAGGCTGCCTTAGAGGTGGGTGGGACCTAGAAGAATAAGGAGGTTTGAAGACAAACCCAGGGACTTCTTCCAGGGATAATTACTGTCCTAAAAGAACTGGGAGAACAGGACAGACTTAGACTAGACTGCTCCAAGGGAAAGTTCTGGAGCAACGGGCTTACCCTTAACGATGTTGACACCTACAAATGTGTCGTCTTAAAAGACGCCTCAGTTCACCTTCCCACCACCAGCACATACATTCTTAAATGTAGAACTGTTTCTCTAGTAGTTTTCTTGGTAGCGGTCTAGTCCAAGGAAGACACTGGGACAGAGGAAGAGCCTTTAAAGGTATGAGCTTTGGTGAGGTAGATTGACAAACGGGGTTTATGCCTCTCTGCCACACAGAGGGCCTGCATCTTCCTCAGCTTTGTCACCTTCTCTGCTCCACAGCTTTGGCTGAGACCAGGGTCACTTCTGACCCACCCCACCCCACCCCATGTCCCCCAGCAGCCCTATCCAGTAGCACTCACAGACCCATAGCCCAGTAGGCAGTGTTAGTACTTGATTTTCAGACATCTACTCAAGGGTCCCCGTGGTTTCTAAGCTTGGGGGGACACTCGTGGTCTGTTGACCTGGCCCTTCCAGTGAGCTGCCCTGGTCTTTAGTCGGCTTCAGCAGTGATGTTTTTCTTTGTCGGTTCTCGATAGAGGTTCTCAAATAACCCAGGCTGGGCTTGAACTTGCTGTGTAGCTAAGGATGATCTTGTACGTCTGCCTCCACCTCCCCTGTATTGAAATTGACCACATCCCAAGTTCTGTGGTGGTGAGGATGGAACTTAGGGCCTTGAGGATGCTTAAGTGGTGATCCCGCCGAGCTATATGCCCAGGCCCTTTCAGGCTCCCTGTCTTATTGAAAAGGGGACTGGACTGAGAGGGAAAGCAGCCGATGCGGAAGCAGCAGCCCTAATTCTTTTCTGGCATGCATCTTGCTCCTTTGCCCGGGGGAGTAGCAAGTGTCTCTCTGCTTCTGGCATTCTGCACATGGACAAGTCTGCCTTGATTTGAGAAGTGGCCTATTTGGTTCTGATGTATTAGGAAACTTCTAGACAACATGGCTATTGGACCTATTAAGGGGACACTGACAAGTTCTGGGTTTAGTGCATGGCCTAGCATGGATGTGGCTGCTAATAGTGGGCATGAGCTTCATGGGCTTGCCCAGTTCCTATGTGGAAACCAGTGGCTACAGTCCTTGAGGTCTTGAAACAGTATGTTTTTGAGGTGCCTTACAGAAAACAAATTAAGACAGCAAAAATGGCCTGGTAAGATTTGACCAGCAAGTGGGCATTTGCTTTCAGGAAAAGAGGTGAGGGACCGTCCAAGGCTTACTACGCATTTGGTAGCACCAAAAAATGCAAGGACCGAGGGGCTCAGGCTTTACTGGTCTGCCTCCAGGCACTGATGGTACCCACGCATTCTGGCTCGTGGGGTCACTGCACATGCTGCCTGGATGCAGACAGTTGGGTCGATGCAAGCAGAAGAACAACAGAACTCTGATGTGGCAGTTGCAATGCCATGATGAGGTGCCATTCCTGGCATGTAGAAGGTTCAGCCTGCCTGGACTACTCAGTTAGTACAGTTTATGGGAGAGTAGGCTCTTGCTGACATGGCTACTTTACTTTGGTCTTGGCCTCCTTCCCTTCCCGTTTTAGTGTGCCCCTGACTTGTACGGAAACATATCCAGGTCCTGCCAGCTGGCACCATTACTGAGCTGGTCAGAGACTATCCCTGGAGGGGTCCTGGGGGTAGCAGACCCCAGGCCAGGGAAGAAGGTTTTTCTGCTTTAGCACAGCCAGGGCCTTGGTTTCTGTCATGTCAACACCTCTGAACCTCCCAAGCTCTCTTCAGGTCTGAAGGATGAGCTGAGCTGTAGTTATTAAGGGCAACATCCAAACCCACAGTCTGGGCCTTTCCCCTTCCTCAGCAAGGAGAGCAGAGGATTAGCCCACATGGTCCTGTGAAGGCCCTATGCTCCACCCTCACTAGCCTCTCTGTCAGTCAGAGAGGAGGGAAGGAGGGAGAATAGAGCACAAGGAACCTGGTGCTGAGGCCACCCCTTAACAGTGGGTCCCTGTGAGGAAACAGGCTGAGGAGCCAACCTCAAATAGGGCTACAAATACCCACTTTTCTATGTACTAATTGGAGAACACTGTCTTTCCTCCCGCAAACAGAGCGAAAGTCACCACAACTTGGCTTGTGTCCTACTACCCAGTGATATTTCCTGATGTTACAGCAGTCCAGAAAGGTAGATAAATTCACTCCCATCTTACAGGTGATGAAACTGAGGCAGCCCGAGAGATTAACTGGTTTGCCCAAGGTCTGACAGCTACTGAGGTATAAGAAAGGTGGTCCAGTCCTAAAGCAGCTGGCTCCCTGAGCCCTTGCCCTATCTCCAAGCCACCCTCCTCCTCCTGAAGGTGCTTTGCCTGAGATGTGTTGTAATCCTGCTGGAGCCTCCTTACTACCAGATTGCGTCCCCAGCATCATTACATTAGCACTCTCTGGGTTCTGACCTTAATAACTGACTAGGGCACACTGTTCTACACTGCCCACAAGTTTCATATTCTCCAGGTAAGCAGCCATGGCTATAAGGTGGGTGTGGTGCTCAGCGGTGGAATGGGACTTGGTTCCCTGGCCTCTCTCCTACACTGGGAGTGCCACTGACTTGCATGAGCCCTGAAACCTGAAGGGAAATCTGCATGCTCTTGCTGTGCTAGCATCACACCTCTATGACTTCATTTTTCTGTGTTATGATGTAGCGCCTGAGGCTAGGTGCCTTCAGGGGGAGAGATACTCATTTAGTTCTGGAGACTCAAGGGTATGGGGTAGCATCGGCTTCGTTCTGGTGAGGATCTCATGGCTGGTGGTGTCACTGGGGCAGGCAGGGGAACCGGTGCATGTGAGAGTGAATTGAAATGGTGAAGTGGGAAGCCATGGAGGAAGCAGAGCTGGGCCAGACTTGCTTTTTAGTAACAAACACTCATGAAAACGAACTAGTTTCTCTCAAGACATTAATTCCATTAATACAACAGTTTGCCCAATGATCTGCTTACCTTCCATCCAGCCTTACTTAGGGTGGGGGGGTAGGGGTGGGGATGGATGTGGATAGGGGGAAGGAGGTGAGTAGGGATGTACGTGTTTGTCCTTGTTCATATGCATATGTGGAAGTCAGAGGTCACTAGTGGGTGTCTTTATCACTGTTTGCCTTATTTTATAAGACAGGGTCTCACTGAACCTGGAGCTCACCAATTTGGCTAGACTGGCTGGCCAGCAAGCCTCAGGCATCCTCCTGCCTTTGCCTTTCCAGTGCTAGGAGGCTAAGGGTGCTGCGTTGCCGTGCCCAGCACTGACTGAGCCACTTCCCATCCCCCAAACTTTACTTCTTAAACCTCCCACTACCTCTTCATATTGCCATATGGGGACCGAGCTTCCAAACAAGAGCCTTTAGGGGAAGAACTACCTCCAACTCTCATGGTGACCCTCAAGCCATGGTTATGCACATATTGACATCTGTCTTTGTCTTTGTCCCCAGGAGCCTATTGAACCCACAAATACCAGAATTGAAAGAAACATCATGAGTGTTGCAGCATTAGGAGGAAATGGAAAAGGTGAGCCTGCTGCTATGCCTGCCTGGATTATCCCAGGCAAACCCTAGAGGGACAGGGACACTGTTCAGGGAGCTAAAGGATGACCTCATAATGGGGTGTGGTGGCTGACAAGGGCCCTGGACTAGGGGCTGGAGTTTCCTGTCTAAGGCTCTTATCCTTGCCCCTGCCAGGGAAGCCTTTACCATCCGGCGAAGAGGAACGCAAAAACGTTCTAAGACAGATGAAAGTCCGGACTGTACTGAAGGGCGACAAGAGCTGGATTATCAAACACGAAGACTCGAATGACCATGCAATGTAAGTCCAGGAGGCAAGGTCAGAAGGGAAGGCAGCAACAGCAGGGGCATGGGACCTAACCCTTCCCGGGGATGCTGACGATATCTCACCATTTAGAGCTAGGTCAGGCTGTGTGTCGACTGGCCAGCCAGGTGCCAGTGAAAACTGAACATAGCTACAAATACCACAATCCTAGGTGCTGTCAAGTGGGTCAGGAGAGGGAAAGGTGAGGTGCAGTAGTGGGACCACAGGATAACAAGTGGTGAGGAGCAGGGGACCCATGATCTTTAGTGCCTGTCTTTCTGCAGAAAACCATCTTCAAATCAGAACCGCACTACATCCTGCTCATCTGCTGGACAGGTATCCAGTGCCAGGTAAGAGGTGGTACCTAGCTGACCCTTAAGTGGACCTCAGGGACTCTTCTCCTGCAAGAAGGGGTGGACATCACATAGGGAGCACACAGGGAGCCATCTCCAAGAATCTGCTCCCTGCTAAAAACAGGCTCTATAGGAATAATATGATGAGGCCGGAGCACTCACATTGCGGAACGGGAGGAGCCGCTGAGTCCTTGTCCTCTTGCCAGCTCCTTGAAGGGGCCCTTGTTACCTACCTTGAGCCTGAGATTGCTGCCCCTTAGCTACTCCTAGCATGCTCTCTCTAGTGCCCTCAATTCTTCTGAGCCCCATCTGGTGTTGACAAGCGGCAGGTCCCAGCACTCAGAAACCAATGTTTAGGTTTCACACTTCCATTGCCACGTGGGATGAGAGTGCCCCAAGAGCCAGAGGAGGAGACAGTCTAGAGGAGTGTGGAGGGAAGGCCACTGCGCTTCACCTTCATCACTTCAGCTCCAGGTTGAGGTTACCCAGGACTCTGACCAAAGGACTTGCAGCCTGATCCGGGAGAGAAGAGGCAGAGTTCTCTTTCAAATACCCTGGTACCTAGCAGGTCAGAAACTGTGGGCATTCTGCAGGTGAACTCTGTCCAACAATAGAGCAAGCATACCTGGCACCTGTTGTAAGTCAGGCTCTGCTGGGCATGGCTGGGTAGGAGTTAGCCATGGTGGTATTTCTGAGAGAGCTGAAGGAGAGATGGGGGAGCAGAGTGGGCACTTGACCACTGTGTTGGGACACCCATCAGCTGCTGTACTTGGGAGCAGGATGAAGTAAGGTGGCATGAGATCAGTAGTAAGGCCATGATTCCCTGGATGTCTCCTTTTCTTTCAGCACATCTCCAAACACAAAGGCTCCCGCTGGTTACATCATTCGGTAAGTAACTTCAAGACCTGACCTGCATCCTGGTACCTCTAGGGACATACCCAGACTTCTCAACACTTTTTGGTGTCTCTTGTAGGGGAGTGTTCACTAGAACAATCGACAGCTCCTCTCACTCTCAGCAGCGCTTCTCCAAGGCCAATGGAGCTCCAAGAAGGTACATCCTTAAAGTGCTGGCCAGATGCTCAATAGGAAGGTTGGGAGAGCCTGCTCCAGAGCTAAGTCCGAGAGATGGTTAGCAAGGGAGTAAAGTAATGCTCTGCCTGGCTCTGTCCACTGACCAGGGACTGAAGCTGGGAGGGGAGCCCCCGCCCAGGGAGAGGGGCTCTGGACAGAGATGTGAATTGCGCCTACATTTCCTAGTGCCCACACATCTTTATTTTACTTAGCCCTTGTTCCTCTGGTCTCACAACTGGCGCTTTGCATTTGCTGAGGGTATTAAGCCGTGTGCTTTAGTTCACCTTTCCAGTACACCAAGGTAGCATGTTACCTTAAACACATTGGTATCAGTCAAAAGAGGGTCTCTATTAGTCAAAGGGAGGGACTCTATCGTAGAAGAGAGGAAGGAGAGCCCAGTGGATTGTTTCCTTGTCACTCAGCTGGGTCTGCCCAATGAAGAAAGTCTCCCAGTGACCTCTGTCCCAGCTCTCCGGGGCTGTATGGGTAAACCTAGAGACCGGAAGGGACCTGTGCTTGGGCAGATGGGAATATCTTGCTTTTCCAGTGCTTCTGGGCTGCCGGGAGCAGCTAATTCTGGTCCTCCTCGTCAGACCTTTGGATATAAAATGACTACAGAAACTTATAAGAAATTGTGAGTATACATTGATTCCAGAACTGAACCTTCTGAGGACAGGGGTGGGGGTGGGGGTGGGGGTGGCGCACTTACCTCTGAGCACAACCTGGGGAGAGCTAGTCCTATTGCCTTGACAACCCCTGCCACTTACAGATGTGGCCTGGAGCAGAAGATGACAAAGCTTTAGAAAATTGAATGGCCATGCCCAATTCACTTCTTAGTGGAGGCAAAGCAGAGACTGTTGGAAGCTTCTGGAAGGAGTCCATGGGTCTAGAGAATGGACCCTGAGCCATGGCCATGGGGGCTGCTGCTCACTTTCTTCCTAGATGAACCCCTCTCCCTCTTCAGGTCTCAGGTTCTTGTGCTATGCTGGGCTCAGCTAAGCGGTGCTTTGGGGCATGTTTCTTAGGATGTCACTTTGTGGGCATTTTGTGTCTAAAGCTGAACTTCCCTTGAGGTTCTTTCCAAGAGCCCCTACACTGGGAGGGGACCTCTGGACAGATGTCTGGACTGGTCTGGAACTTCCCAGGAGTCCACATCTTTATACAGCTTATTTCTTGCTCCCGTCATTCATGTTTCCCGGAACAGCTGCCAGCTGTTTCTAGGGAAGTAGTATGACTGCAATTGGCTTCTGAGAGACAGAAAACAGGAGAAAGGAGTGCTGGCTTTTAAGGCGTAGGCTAAGGCTCAGTGTTGCAACAGCAATATATGTTAATGGCATTGACAATCAAGAAGTGAAGATGTTGAGGGCGGTGGCCTGTAGCATGGACCGAGAAGGACTATGGAGGAAGAAGAGCCATTGGTGCTTCTCTCCCCGACAGGGCACCATACAACATCAGGAACAGCTCTACGTCATGGATCGAGGAAGAGGAAGAACAATTCACCTCAGATGAGCAGAAGCGGCGGTAATGCTGTCCTTTACGGGCAGAGCAGGGGCCAGAGTCTTCACAGACTGCTGAAAAGAATTATACCAGCCAGAGTACAAAATGCATAACACAGAAACTATGAGGACAGCCCATAGTGTGTGGATACAGGCGTCATTGCAAACGTCTAGGAACTGTCTCTCAGTGCTGGTGGAGCTCAGGAGATACTTCTGAGAACCTTCTAGGGGTAGAATCCAGGAGACACAAGTCCATGGAAAAGTCATGTAGCATCATGACAACCCTTCCCTGAAGGCCCTGGAAGGCTGACAGTTCTGTGCAAAAAGAACACAGTTGCTTGAGGCCTGGAATCCGGATAGTGCAGGGCCAGAGAGGAAAGAGGAAGCTCTTGAGGTGCCTCATAGTGAATGGCATTCTGCCACCTGCTTAGGTGTGTGCACTTAGGCATATCACCAGAATGGTGGCCAGGCTCAGTCAGTCATGGAGTGTAGCAGCACCTACTTGCCTAAGTTGGGAGGGTCAATGAAGCAACATGAGAATGCCAGCATCCTGGGCAGGGCTAGACACATGTCCCATGCTCCACGAGTAAGGATCTTTCCTGCACTATTTGTCACTCCTTTGAATAGTTCTTAGTCAGTGCTACCCTGGCTTACCCTTCTCAACTCTCTGGTGGTACTCCTGAGGTGGCCAGTGAACATCCCAGGCTAGACTGACAGATAGGTTAGTTTGACACCCATCAAATGCCCCCACCTCATACTGTCCCAGGTCCCAGGCTGCCAGCAGTATTATGAAGAAGACAGCCCCACGGGAACACTCTTACGTCCTCTCAGCAGCTAAGAAGAACACTAGGTGAGTTGTCCAGGAATGAGGCCCAGCGGGCTTGGGCTTGCCTTGGCCAGTACTAACTCCATGATCTGAGATCCTTCTCCTCTACTTGGGGCTTCAGCTTTCTTCTGACTGGTAAAAGAATGAGCTGAGTACCCCCAAAGGTGGTTTGACCTTCTTAGGGGTCTCCAATGCCCGTCTCAGAAAGATAAGCAGAAAAAAGTAGCTAAGGGCCTGAGAATAGGAGAGGCTTAGGACCCTCTTGGGAGAGGGGTAAGATGGCACCTGCCCTTGAGCTTTTTCCAACATGTCCCCATTCTGCTTCCTTTTTAGCAGTCCTACCCAAGAGCTGCAGAGCCCGTTTATTGCAAGAAGGTAAATATCACCCAAGGGAGCAGCAGGAGCCTGGTGCTACCCAGGCAGCACGCCTCCTCCTGCCATCACGTGGGCAGGGCAGAGTTGTGTGACACCACTCAGGCGTTTCTCTGGACGGCAGGTCAACACCTGAGTGACTGGTGGCACATGCATCCCTTTTCGACAGTTTTATGCGATTAGGAGCTGGGCTGAGCAAATACAGCTTGTGGGCAAACTTCTTACATTTGCTTAGGGCTGATGGGGCTTTGGGAGATGTCCACACCCCTTCCACAAGCTGGTAGGCACTAGAAAGCATCCTTCCCTCCTGAAGTCATCCCCTTTGCATCCAATCGGTAGCGTCAGCCAGCTCCCATGGACTTTCTCCAGTGACAGAAGAGCACAGTGCAGGGCAAGGGCAAGAGGATGGGAAGGATCTTATTATTTTATATAGGTCAAGTTCTGTGGGATGAAAATGTTACATAGAGGATGGAGGAGAAGCTTATGTGAAGCTAGATCTTAAGGAGTGTGGCCGTTAGTTGGGTGGACATCAAAGACCTTCTAGATACGGTGGCATACATAATAAGCAGGAGGTGGGAAGTCAGCAAGGAACCAGCCTTCCAGCTGTTCCAGACCAAGGCCCAGAGGCAAACGTGTGGTGCTGTGTTGAATGATAGTAGCCAACTAAAATGCAATAATCAGTGAGGGCTCGGGGAGTGGCGCAGACAAGGTTACAGAGAATAGTGTACTCCAAGCAAGGTACCACCAACTGAGTATCTTTAAACCCCAGAAATGGAGGCCAAAAATCTAAAATTGCGCTGTTGGCAGGGTTGGGACAAATTGTATTCGCTTCACTCCAGTCCAGGCCACTATCTTCACTCACGTGGACATTTCTTTGTGTGTGGGTCCGTTGGATCCAGAGCCTGCCCTAAGTTAGCATGACCTCATCTTATCCTGCTTACATCTAAGAACGTATTTATAAATGACGTCAGATTCACGGGTTTCAGGGAACATTCCAATGGCTTTAGTCACCCACTTCATCTGGACACTTCCAGGAAGCACCATGGTAGCAGGGAAGACCACAAGTGCCATTTTTCTCACCCACAGGATTTACCTGGTGGATGAGGACGTGCCTCCTGAGAAAAAACAGCAGCCTCTTGCTCTGACAAGAGCCACTCCTAGCTTAAGCAGGTAATCCGTCACTCACCTTAGCTGTGAGAGACTGGCCACTGCGGCAGTGGCTTGCAGCTGGCATATCTCTAACTTGGCCAAGTACACCCTACCTAGGAGACAGACCTGTTGTCTCCAGCACTTCTTCTTTGCTTTGCTTTTCCAGTATGGATGAAGAGAGAACAGACGTGCCTCAGGCGATCCGAATTGAGTGTGTGCCTAATGTGCCTAGTCCTAGTCCGTCCGGAGGGCAGGAACCCAGGTGGGTGGCAAGAACCAGCTCTGGACTATGAGCTGGTGACACGTTTTCTCTTAGCTGAGTGGGTTTGGCAACCAGCGAGGGTCTAGCAGTGGGTGACAGTGCAGGGCTGTCTAAGCTCTGGCCGCCTCACCGCAGCTGCGGGTGTGCTTTGGCCTCATGTGTAAGCCCTGTGCGTCCAGGCAGCTCCTTCCAGGCTCCTCTTCTCTGCAGATGGCGCTCCCTCAGGGCCTCCTTGTACATTGCACTGAATGGTGCTTCTTCTGACAGGGAGTGCAGCTTCCAGCCTGGATTGAGTCTTTGGTTAAGCCTATATATATATAGTTTTCTATGGCACCCTAGAAAAGCCCTTGAAACCAGAAGGGAAAGACGGTCCAGGGCCCCCACTGTCCGTTCAGGGTACAGACTGAGGGACAGAGTTAGGCAAGGAGGTTTAGCCTTCCATGGGCTCTGATCTACGGTGGGGACTGCCTGCCTCCCTGCTTTCAGGCTGCTGCCACTTCAAGGCCATCATGCAGCTGCCTCTTATCAGGCACATCTGCTAGAATGCCCCATTGTTATCTGACAGTGGCCTTGAGTCAGTTCTGGGTGGGAGACTGCCCTAGCCTTTCACAGGCCTTCCTCTGAGGCTTACAGGTCAGTAGCTTGAGCCAATATCAAGAAGGTTTAAGAACAACAACAACAACAAAAAGAACAGGTGAGGACAGGAAGAGGGAAGCAGATGGTCTGGAAACCACACTGCGGGGATGCACCAGAGGGAGGGAGAATGCCCTTGGGTGCTGACACAGGAGGAAAGAGGAACTTTCTCCCCCAGAAACTCTCCAGTCTCTCCTTTGGCCTGCAGCTTAAAAAATGAGGAGATCGTCCGTTTGCAGATTGCGACCCCAAGAGCAGAGCTCTGCCTGGTGGCACCAGACCTGGAAGCCCCGAGGTACTGGAACCTCCTTGCTGTCCTGTATCTTCTTATACCTTTCTCAAGATGAGAGAAAAGCAGGAGGCTGGCTCTAAACCATTCTGGGAATGAGCAGTTGGCCAGAGGTGTGGTCGCCCTGGGTTCTCCATCACGGTCTTGAGCCTCATACAACAAGAATTATGTAATGAGTAGTTTAGTTTTTCTGAGGCCACAAACCTGGGCCTGAGACCTAATGTTGCCTGGGACTCCCTAAGCCAGAGCTGTTGACTCTGTCTGATGAAGGAGACCAATATATTCTAGTATGAATGAGATCAGTGTACAATGCTGATCATACCACATACCCCAGTGCCCTCAGAAAGTGACAGGACTGGCCAGCTGGGTGGGGACATTGTGTCTGTGTAACCGTTTATTAAAACCACGCTTTTCATTATTTTGTTTATAGGAGAAGGCCTTGGGGCCTTCAAGTGGGGTTCTTGGGTCTGCCTCCACCACTCACGGTGCCATAGTGCCCTGAGCTTCAGATAAGGAGGGGTACAGGGTCCACCCACATCCACCAGGGAGCACAAAGGTCCAAGCTCCTTTTCCTTGGGGTGGGCAGGCAGGAGACCGGCCAGCAGGATCAGAGACTTCGGCTGGGCCCCTAGGGCCAGTGCTCCATCATCAATCATCTACCTCTCTGTCACCTTTCTTATCGTCCCACTCCCCCATGCTGTCTGTCTTCCACATATCTACCTGCAGACATTTGGAGGTCATTAGCTGAATGAAGGGTGACAGTTGATGGCATGAAAGGACAGTGAGTAGCCTAGCCGGTGGTGGACTATGCAGACTGGGGAGAACACTGGAGCAGGAGCGCTCAAAAGACAGAGAAAGTGGAAGAGATAAAAGGAGACCAGAATTGCATGGCGAGGGAGACAGGGGGCATCACAGGGCTGAGGGAAGAGTGACTGACAGGGCCATGATGATCTCAGGGTTGACCGAGGGGTTAGGATGACAACTCTGAAGACAGCATCCTGGGCTCCAGTTCTGTTACATGTGGACCTTGGAGTGCAATGCTTGGGCCTTGTGAGCATCAGGCGGCTCATCTGGAAATGGGCATGGGTGACAATATTACCCACATCTTGAAGCTGATGTGGAGAGTTAATGTGTGGAAACTTGGAAGAGTAGAGTCTGGCCCCTAGTCAGCAATGATGACTAATAACAAGGACTTGGGAGATGCTCGATCCATCATTAGCAAATATTCATCTCTTCAAAGGCAGCTGGCATTTCTGGTGAGGCATTTGCCTCCACTGGAGTGTGGGTAGAAGGGTAGAGTCATTTTTTTTTCTTGTGCAGGCCTTCCCACAAAAGCAATAATGAGATATCACACCCTGAAGAATTCAAAGGAGATTTGACTTGTGATGATAATTTTAAGATTCTCAGCACAGATTCTGAAAGGTAATTCACTGCAGGGAGTAAACTTTTCCCAGAATACAAAGCCCGTATGCACTCAATTTAAGGGCTTCCATGAGCCTGGGTCCAAAGTCAGCAGCTGAACTAGAGACCAGCTCTACACTATTGCTCTATATCTGCAGAGGAGAAACAGAACTGCAGTGTTTCCCTGGACTGTGGTGAGGAGGACCTCCAGACTGGGCTGTCCCTATCACAGTCCTTGAGAAAATAGTCCCCATGATCGTCTCATGGGAGTCCTAGACCCCTAGTGTGGAATGAGGGAAAATGGGGACTTGTATGGATGGGAAACGGTTTTGTCCTCCTCCTCCGGCTCACTAGCAGCCCCAAATTCCTTATCTCTTGCTCTGTTGACCATAGACCACCAATGTGGCTACTTCCCCCTGAGTTTCCATTCCTGTTCTAGCCCATTAAATTTGAATAGAAATACTTGCTGAAAGACTCCACTTGGGCTTGGCCTGGCTCTGAGTAGAGCAATTTAGGGAGGCAACCAAAAGACTTCTGCTCCCAAGTCATGAGACATACTCTCAAGAAATGTAAATTGCCCTGGGTTGCAGCCTAATCCAAGTCGACAAATGCTTCTCTTCCAATATTAGATCACCTGCACAGATGAATGATGGCAGTGTAGGACCTGGAGCCCCAGAGTCCCTACCAGAAGTTTCCGCTGCAGCAGACATTGGCGCAGAAAGGACAGGGTGAGACGCTGTGGGAGACAGTTCTCTCAGATCCCCGATGAGAGGCCAGGGTTAAGCCAAACCCTTGGGTGCTCTACTTTTTGTTGGATTTACTTCCGTCCATTCCAGTCTAGCCACTCCCACAAGCCCATCATTGGCTCTCAAATCCCTGCAGAGCCTCTAACTCACAGCTAAAGTTCCACCCCTCGGCAAAGACTGACTTCGAGTAGAATGAATGTGTGGGGAGGGTAGAAGAAACAAACTAACGAATAACCTAATAATGGAATCAGTGCCTTCTTACTTCATGGCTCAGCTCTGAAGACAAATTCAGAGACCCTTTGCCTCTTGTTTCTCCCTTTCCAGAAGTGGAAGAAGCCCTTAAATCTCCAGCTTGCCCCACACTCTTTCCTGATCGAGTGTTCTGAGAGTCAGTGAAAGAAGCTAGGAGCCCGGCATGTCCTGGCTGAGTCACAAGCCGTTCTTAGCAGATGCTTTGCAGAGTGACATAGTTGTGTTTATCTCCATCCCCACATGGTTCCAAAGCAACCTGGAGGCATCCCTAGAGACAAAGGCTGGTTATGCGGACGTGGCACAAGCAATGGTACAGTTTCAAACTGTGCTAGCAAAGTTAATTGTTGGTCTGAAAAGAGCTGAAAGTGCCCAGTCCCATGACACCCTGCAGTCTCCCCAGGGTGATCTTGGGAGGACCCCCTTCTGGCGGCTTTCCCAACTGGTTCTCTCAGCAACTTCATCTTCTCACTAACTTTCCTAGTTGCAGTGGGTGCGTGCAACAAGATACAGTAGGCCCCACCTCTGAAATCTCTGTTTCTAAGCAGGTCTAGGAAAGGTCATCGGGCCAGCGACTCAGTTCTTTGACTTGCCATGAATATATCGTTTTGTTGTCTGTGTAGGCATCAGAATGATCTTCCCAAAATAAACCAGGAAGCGTTTATCCCCTTTCAACTTCCCAGTGGATCTCCACTTCCTTGAAATTTTTCCTAGCTCACTAGTTCTGAGTGGCAATGGGGCTCCTATCCAGCCTTTTCTTTCTCCTGTACCCAAGTGGTGCAGACTGCTTCAGTGTGTGCTATTGGCTACTGTAGAAGACATCTGATCCAGTATGATCGCATCTGGTTCTGGGTGGCTTTCTCTTTGATTATTCACTGGAGTCATCCTTCCTGTTTATCCATTTCTTTAGAGTGAAGCTAAACCTCAGAGTCATTTGCAAAAGAATATGAAGATTATTTCTAGATTTGTAGGATGTTTAGTGCAGTCCACCACAGTTTGATTTTGTATGTATGTGTGTGTGTGCATATGTATGCATGTTGTGTGTGTGGAACCTGGGAATTAAAGCCAGGTTATCAAGCTTACAAGACAAACGCTTCATCAGCATCTAAGCCATCCCTCCCGCCCACTTGTTATGTTCTGTTTGTTTTAAGGAACTGGCTTACTATCTTTCCTTGAAAGCACCACTGTCCTTTTCCAGTCATTGGCATGAGCTTACTCCATAGTTGCATTTAGTTTTTACAGTTACATGGCTGGCATAAACACGCTTGTGAGCAAACATGAAGGCAGTATGCTCTCCATATGTATGTACTGGGGGCCTGTATGCATCAGTCTGCTAGGAAAGAGGATAGGCCCTAACTCAGGGGAGCCTAGACTAGAGAGTTTTTTTTTAAAATATTTTATTTAATTTATGTGCATTGGTGTGTGAGTGTCAAATTTTGGAGTTACAGACAGTTGTGAGCTGCCATGTGGGTGCTGGGAATTGAACCCGGGTCCTTTGGAAGAGCAGGCAGTGCTCTTAACCACTGAGCCATCTCTCCAGCCCGTAGACTAGAGAGTTTTATACCAGTATCAACTTGGCAGGTACAGATGGAGTGTGAAGGAGCCTCTATTATTTGAGGTAGCTGGCTATGAATTGAAAATCCTCTGAGACACACATGATTATCCTCCTTAATTTACTGATTAAAAACTAATGGCCAAACAGGTCAGGCAGTGTGCCCAGGATCCTAGAGCTGAGAGACAGCAAAATTGTGATTTGAGTCTATACTACCCCAGATCCCAGGCTGTTTTGGGATAAAAGTGAGACTTAGTCCTCTAAGCAGCCATGTGAGCAGCTCCTCATTGCTTGGCATTTGCTAGGGCTAGGAGCACTCACTCGGAAGAAGGCAAGACATGCAGCCACGTGTTGGGACCTCCGACCAGGGCTACTAGGAGGCTGAGCAGCCAGTCTCAGTAAACCTTTCCTGAATAGACTTGTAGTCTGCCCCAACAGGCAGAAACTGGGAAGACAAGCTTCGGGCATGGAGAGCCAGCCCTAGATGGCTGAGTCTTAGAAACCACTTCCCGTCCCTTCTAAAGCTTCAGCAGACCTTTGTGCTTCCTTTCTCCAGGTCTGGTGCCATGGTAATTTCCGTCCTGGAAAATAAGAAGAATGACATCGCACTAGACCTGGAAGATGAGAAGGCAGACCCCAAGGGGTAAGGCTTTAGCGGCTTGGGTTTCTATCAGTCAGGCTTTGGCTAGGAAGATGAGGCCAGCAGGGTCTGTGGGCTAGCCTGATGTACATGGACAGACAGAAGACCCAGCTGGAACCTTTTGGCCCTTGTTCCTAGAGCCAGAATGCATCCCACTCAATTGCATTGCTTCCCATGAGGAATGGCCACTTTCCTTCAGTCAGCCACTGCTGGGGCGGCACTTTCATTCCAGTCCACAAAGAGGACACACCACTGCTTTCAACAACAAACCAGTGCTGTAGCAGAAGGGGTCTGTGCGATAGCTTAGTGGGCGTTGCTTCTGCAGTTGTATATTGATTTGTAAATGGAAGTCGCTCAAGCAATGAGAATAAGAATTGAACCAGGGAGATGGAAGTAGAAGTAGAGCTTGTTATTAAGAAGGAGAATGGAAACAGGGGACTGGGGGGCGGTCAGTTGGTAAAGTGTTTGTGCTTTACCAGGAGGATCATTAGTGAGCTCCAGGCCAGTGAGAGACCCTGTCTCAAAGGAGATGGGTGGTATAACAGAGTAACACCTGAGGCGGTCCTCTAGCCTCCAAATGTGCAGACACACACACACACACACACACACACACACACACACACACACACACACACA
>OU015760.1:114501965-114518415 GCA_907169655.1 Acomys percivali
TGGGTAGGGGGTAGGGGGTAGGGGGTAGGGGAGAGGGGATAGGGGGTAGGGGGTAGGGGAGAGGGGGTAGGGAGTAGGGGAGAGGGGAGAGGGGGTAGGGAGTAGGGGGTAGGGGAGAGGGGGTAGGGGTAGGGGGTAGGGGTAGGGGGTTTGACAGGGGAGAAGACTTGGGTTCACAAGTGTGATGAGGACGAGGAGTAAAGTCGAGCTGTGGCCAACTATAGAGATCAGGCTCCGAGAGGTATAGTCCTCTGATGTTTACCAGTTTGAAAAATCAGTGCAAACATTTCTGAGGACACTGTTTCATAATTGGCTGTGCTTGAGTTGTGAGGGTTTTAAAATATTTTTTAAAACATTTGTGTGTGGGTGTTTCATGTGCATGTTTGTTTGCACACCACCTGTGTGCAGTGGCTGCGAAGGCCAGAAGAGGGCGATGGATCCCCTGAGACTAGAGAGGGTTTGAGCCCCATGTGAGTGCTTGGAATCAAACCCAGGGTCTCTGGAAGAGTAAAAAACTCTCCTAACTGCCGAACCATCTTTCCAGCCTCTTGCCTGGAGGAGTATTCATAACAAAACACTTCCTGAGGTTTTTTGTTTAATTTCCTGAGGGTATGTCTCCTTGCATTTGCCTTGAGCACTGCAATTTCCTCTCTTCTCCAGCATGCATAGGAAACCAATCCAAGGACAGCAGTTCTTCTTTGTTTCTTCTATTGTTTTTCCAGACAGGGTCTCTCTGTGTAGCCTTGGCTGTCCTGGACTCGCTTTGTAGACCACACTGGCCTCCTTCGAATCACAGAGCTCCCCCTGATTCTGCTTCCCAAGTGCTGGGAGTCCAGGTGTTGTGCCACTACATCGGGCTACAGGATAGCAGTTCTTAACCAGGGTTTTGTCCGGCTCACACCCCTACCCTCCTGAGTCATCCTACAAATAACCAGAGATATTTTTGGTTGCCACAACTGCGGGGTGGGGGGTGGGGCTTCTAAAAGGTAGAAATTATGGATGCTGCCAAACGACCTATAATACACGTGATAATAGTGCCTGATTCTTCTCAACACACGCAGTAGTATTATCCAGCCAAAAGTGTTAGTATTAAGGGTGACAAGCCCTTCTCTAGCACTTGTGTTTACTTAGGGAACACACACTGAGGATATGAAAGAGTGAACCGTAGTGCCAGTCAGACTACCACAGACGTGCACCGTGAATAAATAACACATGCGCCTGTGCCTACCCAAATTTGACTGCAGCATACTTCAGTTGCGCAGGTCTATGGTACGATTTGGTGCACTGCCTGTGGACATGCGCATGCGCATGAATGAGCTGGGCGTTGGCGTCACGGCTGATGCTTATGTGAAAATACTCTCGCGGCCATTTCCTGCAGCTGCCAGCTGTGGTGCTCGCTGGGAATTTTGCAAAAGGCGAAATGGCTGCTGCAGAGGCTTCTCTTGAGGCAGTACTCGCGCCAGCCACGAGATGGCGCTGGAAGATCACAAATGGTCCCTGATGTTTCTGTTTGCTCAGGTTACCCATCCCCCGCCTTGCAATCTCAGAGGGGCAGTTGGCTGCAGTAGTGGCCATACTTGGGCAGTCTGTAGTGACTGCTGCAGTACCCACCTAGATCTCCAGCCACGACTGACCTCCCCTTCTTGGCTGTGAATTCATTTTCCTGTCTATTTGAACAGACTGAGAGGCATGAAGTCAGGCCCAGCCAAGGGGGCAGAGAGGTGTGGGGCTTTTGCCGTATGTTCATTTGATTGCCCATGGTGGACTAAACGCATGGATTCTGCTTACTTTATGGGACCTTTGGCACGTTATTCAGCTCTTACATGAACAATAATAGAAATAGCTCCTACCATATAAACGTTAAAGAGTTAAATGGGTTTACTTATGTAAAGCACACAGGACATTGGGCCGTCAAGGGGGAGGGCACAAAATATTATCAAATGCTAGTTTTATAAAAACCTTCGAGATAAAGGAAGTAGCTCTAGAAAAACAGTTCCTTGGTTTCCCCTGCCAATTTTCATTCTTCAAGTATTTAGTCATTTGATAGCATACTGTTTTGCCATTTCCTTGCTAAATGTTATCACATGTTAAATGCAAGACATGTTGTTTTCCTCTTTGTTGTGTTGCAAGTGTGTTTTTTTTTTTCTAGTTTGTATTCTACACAAGAGGGTGTGTTTTAAACATGTTCTCACTGGTAGCAACTGTTGTCAAGCAGCAGATTCCATTGTGGAAGGTTCTGCAAGTGTAGAAGGTGGCTTGTTTTCTGTGCAGTGTGTAATTAGGTTGGGAATTGCCAGTGGCTGCCTTAAGCCACCAGGTTCTGTGAAGGCTTCAGTGAATACAACAAATCTCTCATCCATAGGCCTTACCTGGTGTTTCTTTTTTCTCTCTACCCACCGCACCTGCAAGGAGTTCGGCAGTACGGGGGGGGGGGGGGGGGGAGGGGGGGGCAGAGTAGCAGGAAACTAAGACCCGCCCTCCAGGGTGTTAGATCACACAGACAGGCATCCTGCGAGTGTTTGACCAATAGTTCTTTTCCATGACCTGTAAGGGTTACAGCCCCTTACCCTGCTCCAAGGCCTAGTATGTCTTTCTGGAGAATCTCGCCTCTCTCTCTACTACCTCATGCTACAGCTGGAGACAGCAGCTGGCTGCTTTTCACTGCAGTGGAGTTTGGGTTTCCCGAGGCTGAAGAATTGCATTACTTGTACAACATAGTCCTTGAAAAGCACGCACACCACCCATTGTTTTTGGTACACCAGCTTAGAGCCTGCCCACTAAGGCCTTACAGGGTTAGGAGCCATTGCTAATGGGTTCTGAGCTCGTCCTTGGATTCGTAGTTCCCAGAGCAGTGCCTTGCCCTTGGAGACAGGAACGGTGAGGGGAAGCTTGTGCAAGAAGTTGGGCGCTAACCGTGCTTCCCATCTTTCCTGTGGCCCCACCTTTGAGAGTAGAGTGCAGGCATGGTGGTGAGGGCAATGCGGGAAAGCTGAGGAAGACACTCTCTTTGCTGGCTTCAGGTGTAGCTTGAGCTTTGTTTATGGCACATGGGGACACCCCTTTTCAGTGACAAGGGGGCAGCATTGCCTGCCTGCTTTGTCTCTTTAGATGACAGAGTGCAATGGGACAGCAAGGGACAGCCCCATGAGCCTCTTTCTATCTGATACTTGCTCTTCCTCAGCCCTTCAGCTGATGGTGAGAAGAATGTGGACCCCCAAACCACTGAGGCCGACAAAAGAGATGGCCAGGGAGACCCAGGTGCAGCCACTCAGCACCCTGTAGATCTCAGCACCCTAGAGCCACAGAGGAGCGCCAGTGCACCCAATCAGCTGATGGAACTAGAGGCTTGTGTTGGCAGGTAAGGTCTTACACTGGCCTCCTGCTGCCTATGGCCAAGGTTTCTATCAGGGCCACAACATGGGTAAGAACCGCTTTTCTCACAGCAGGCCACTGCCTGGGGTCTTCTCTGAATGTGCTCAAGATACCTTGGTCCTAGTCAGTGTTGACCACTTCTTGGGATTTGAGAAGCTGGGATGGGGCTGTGATCCAGGAAAGAAGTCTGGCTATTTCCCAGTGCAGGAGGGCAAAGACTTTTATTTATGCAATGATGGTGCCAAAGTATGACAGAGAACGTGAGTGACACAGACCATGAGGAAGGCAGAAGTAGAATGAAAAGGAATAATAAGTTGAAACATACAGACAGCCGCAGGACGAGAAAGGGAGGATGCTTGAGAAAGCAGAGAAAGAATGAGGAGGAATGCTGGTTTGGGTGTGTCTCTCTACATGAATGATGGATACTGTGGTTGTAACTAAAGGTGACTGTGAAGTATGGGAAGATTTCCAAGCCTGGGCTCTTCAGACAGCTTTTAGCCTGCCAGCCCACAGCACGTTGTTGCTCTGAGCATGTACACAGATCATCATGTGCAGACTGCTTGTTCTGCTTGCTGATTTCTAGGGTACAACCAGAAGCCCATCATGTAGAGCAAAGCAAGGGATTCCTCACCGAAAACAGAGATGCTGAGGAGAGTCAAGGTCATTATAATGAGGGATATAAGAGAAGATACAGTTGAGCAGGGACATTAATTAAACAGCTTTGTATTTACCACCACATCATGTGGTTTTCTTCAGTGCTTCATGTCTGTACAGATAGGGGCTATAAGTGTGCAGCCCACTGTTCACAACAGCAAGGAAAAGGTAAGTGTAGCCTCACAGTGATTACAGGGAAGAAGAACTAATTGATGCCCTGCCAGGAAGCATTAAGAGGGGGTAGGCAGACACTTGAGCTGTGAACTGCAAACTATACCCTGAGGATCCAAAGGGCCAACTAGGAGAGGGTCATGAGAAGATGAGTTGCAGGAGTGTCAGGCTGACTTTAAAGGTAATGGTGATGGAAAGGTGGCACCTAGATTTCTGTTTGGGGTGACAGAGTGGATACTGAAAGGAGCTAGCTGAGGATTAGGAAGTTAGAGAAGTTACTGTGTAGATATGACAATGTTAAGGTCATTGGGCCATGTTGACTTTGAAGTGACAAGTCATCCTAGTAGGCTGGAGTAAAGCTATGGCCTCTGACTAGAGAGCTGAGAGTTGTCAGCTTATAGGTAGTGTGTGAAGGGGAAGGAATACGCTTTAGGAGCAGTATCAAGAAGGCAATGGTTAGATAAACGCGAAACTTAGTAAAGGGTGGAGTCATGGAAACCAAGCCAACATGACCTAACTTTCCATGTGGCATAAACCCTGAATCTGGGCCATCTAATTTGGCTGCCTTGGGTGATGCTGTAAGGTGAGTAGGAAAGGGCATTATTTGTGTATAGAAGATTGAGATGGGACTAGGAGCTGAGGAGGTGCAGGTAGTGGGGGTGCACAGATGTCTAAGATGAAGCCAAAATAATGTTACGGTTTGCAGAAGGGGGAAAGCATCATATATAAGTGTAGCCAGGCCTTTTGGTTATTTTGTTTGGGTTCCTATATCTACCACCCCAATCCCTTCCAACTCCCCAACACTAGGTAGGTGAGAAAGAAGGTTAGAGGGGATAGGGGGTGTAGACGTCTTTAGACTACTTCCTGCTGATTAGGGGCATCCAGTTCCTTGGGGCAAGTCTAATCTTTATCATCAGTCATAGGAATACCAGCAATAGCAAAAGCAATAGCAGAGACCAGCAGCAGGGGGAGCAGCGGCTGCCACAGGCTCTTTCGGGGCTCTCACATTTATACCTTCTCAACAGTGTTCAGAATTACTAACATAAACTATCTGCAGCTGGCACAAATCACACCCCTGTCAGAGTACAAGACATGTTAGAGTTGGCTGCTGTAGACAATCTGAAGCAGCCCCATGTCCCACAGCTGAGATTAAAATAAAAACATATTCACATGACATAACTATTTTTTAAAAAATAAACCAAAATTATTGCTACACATAAGGGTAAGGAGAAGAGTTCACTTCTGAAAGAAGTTACATGGTGTGGTCTTCAACTGTGAGAAAGAAAGAAAAGGCCCTATGTGTGTGGAAAAGGCAAAGTCAGTGATTGGAACTATGTAGGGACCTGAAGTATTTCTTTATTAATTAATAAGACACAAGTCACATAATTAAATCAAGTTATACTTAATGACTACCCTGTACCAAACCACGTGAGCAGTATGAGGGGTAAGGGTAAATATAAGTTGGTTCCTGCCTTCTTACCCTGATCAGTGCTGACTTGGAAGTATGCTAAAACTTAGTGCCCTTGGGAAGTAACATCCAGACCCCAGAGATCCATCAAGAGTTGTGCCTCTGTTCTTCTCTGTATGACATATACAATATTTACTCTTTATCAGCATTCCAGATGCTCATGAGGAGAAGAATGTGGCCCCCAAGATCAGCGAGGCCTGGCAGGACACACCTCAGGCCCCACAAGATGGACAAGGAGACCCAGCTGTGGCTATCCAACAATTGGCAGATCCTAGCACCTCAGAGCCGCAGAGCATCTCCAGTGGACTTGAGCAGCAAGTCAAAGTGGAGGACTGTACCAACATGTAAGGGCCTGCATGGCCTCTTGCTGGCCCTGGCCCAGGTGTCAGGAGTCACAACCCAGGACAAACACATGTATCTGCGCCACAAGCCTAGTTCCCTTTACAAAGCAGGAAGCAGACCAAACAAGGACTTGAAGTGCAGGTTTTCCCATGGAGTCATAACATCAGATCTGTTAGAAAAAGACTGGCTTAGAGCACCATGTTGTCCAGCAAGCTGTCTGACTCCTGCTTTGTAAAGGGAACTACGCTTGTTAGAGTGAGGGATACAGGGTGGTTTTGAGTTTTTGTTTTTCGAGTTGTGGGGTTGTAAGGTCTCAGGTACAGTCTGGTGTGGGTGAGACTCACTGCCGTAACTAAAGCTCCCAGTTGGATGAGTTCTTTCACTGCTAAAACCACCAGGATATGGCATCTCACCTGCCTCCTCATTAATGCCGAAGTCCTTTGACTTGCTTCCTGCATGCAGTTCTGATACAGGGTGAGGGAGTCCTACAAAAGCATTGTCTTGTCTGGTTTCCCAACCAGCAAACTAGACTGTTTTTCCCTGCTGCTTCCTCCTGGCTGCCAAATTCCCAGGAGCCTAGTGGACAAGTGGACAAGGCCCTAGGCTGCAGCCCATAATTCAGAGTAGAAGTTGGAAGATGGAAATGTCAACCAAGTCATTGTGTAGTGGGCGGCGCCTCCTCCTGTCTAGCCTGGATTTTCTCCTCTGTATCACAGGAGATTCCAGTCACAGGTCTCTGAGAAACCTTTAGGAGCAGTAAGAAGGGATTCGTAGCCACTCTTCCCAAAACACTGGCATGGTTTTAAAGGTGTTGAAGTGGCAAACTTGGGGTTCAGCTCAGGAAGTACAGACATGCTCACTCGTTTCTTCATTTCTTGCAGGCTAAAAAGCCCTTCAAGCTGCTCAGTCACTGTTGGTGGCACTACCACCTCTGAAGAAATGCAGTTGTATGTCCCAGCTGCCTCGTCTGAGCTGGACTCCATCTCAACTGTGTAAGAAGAAGCATCTAGCAAGTGTGGATGCTCCTGGGCGCGGGGGTTCCCTATAATCTTGCAAGTAAAAGGATGCCGCTTCTGTTCTGTGTTGCTTTCTCTGTCATGTCTTCTCCAAGTCCTAGCATCCCAGTAGCAAATGGGCAGATACAGCATAGTCCTTAGTCCCTCAAGTAGAAATTTTACACTTCCTAAGCCCTGTACCATACAGTTTTCTCATCTCAACAAGAAACTAAATTGGAACATATAGGACACTAGCAGATCCGAGCAGAGGCAGGGTATTGCCATCTTAGGGCCTTGTTACCATCCCTAGGGGGACATGCCTGGGAAGACCCAGGAAAGCCAGGACGACATTGGCCTAACCCTGTGTCCACTGCTTCACCTGCCCTATTGAATACCCTGCAGCCTACAAGAAGGGAGGGCCATGCTAGGGGCCTGCTGACTGAAAGGTATGTGTTGAGGTACCAAAAAGTTCTCTACTGATATCAGGCCAGGGAACTGGAGCAGGGGAATGAGGGTCAAGGATGGGGCAACACTGAGGCAGCACAAAGCAGCTCTTGTTGCCAAAGCTTGCAGCAGCCTTCCAAAGCATAGATTAAGGTTACTTGTAGGCCCCTGGAACTTGATTGGTCATGCAGTGTAAGTAGCAGGTGAGTGCTACAGGGAAGGCGCTGAGTGAAAGGAAGCAGCCGCCTGTCATTCAGCCACTGAGAACATTCTCATGGTGGGCAGAACAATGAAAAGACCCAGGCACGGGAGGGAAAGGAAGGCTGAGGGACAGAAGCACAGAAGTCTGGGGAGTTAGCCGGGCGGTAGTGGCGCACGCCTTTAATCCCAGCACTCAGGAGGCAGAGGCAGGAGGATCGCTGTGAGTTCAAGAACAGCCTGGACTACAAAGTGAGATCCAGGACAGCCAAGGCTACACAGAGAAACCCTGTCTCAAACCCCCCCCCCCAAAAAGTCTGGAGAGTTGAGGCTTCCTCGAAAGAGGCCATGCTATTCTTGGTTTCAGAGAGCTACCTTCTACAGCGCTCAGTCTAAACAAACAATCTAGGAGCTAAGATTTGATCCATGCGGACAGTGGCACCAGCATCCTGGCATCTCTCTGTGTAGCTACCTTGCAGCCTGGCTTGTGGACCCCACTTGTGCCCTCTACCCTATCCCTTTGCATGTGCGTCTGCGTTTCCTTCAAACTGGGCTGAGGTTTGTGGTCCTCCTCTGTGGGCCAGACCCAGTCTCTTGGAATCTTCTAGTACACATCCTAGTCTGCTGTGCTCCTTCTACAGCAAAGGAATTCTCTTCCTGAAAGAGTACATGAATGCTAGTGAAGTGTCTTCTGAGAAGCCAGTGTTTTCACACTATGACAGGTAAGAACAAGTTTCAGTTGCTTTGTTGTCATAGCCTGTACCAGGCCTGGTGCTACCCTGTTCCCGCATCCTGTTACCTCACTGAGGACTCAGTGGGGCAGGGCTACTGGGTAATCATCCACAGGATGGTAGGATGCTGCAAGGGCCTACTAATGCATGATTTATGGGTTTCCAGGTTTTCTATCTAGTTAGATGGATAGAAAACGATATATGTGATTTTCTATCATATATAGCCTCATATAGGGACACCTTTTCACTGATCAACTTGTCTCCTTGCTTTCTGATACCATGCAGGAAGGTCCATGTCTTTTCAGTGCTGTTCCATCCATCCACACTCTAGCTTGTGTCAAGTTAGTACAATTGACCTTTGCTGGCTTGACACAGAAACATATTGCTGTTAAGCCATTAACCTTTCCTTTCTTAGTCCTTCCCAAGATCACATGTTAATATCAACATTACATTATGAACATCCTAATATTTAAAAGTACCACAGTCTTTAAAAATTCAAACTTAAAAATTCAGTCTCTTTAAAATACCTAGTCTCTTTTAAAATTGAAGCACTTTTAAAATCGAATGTCTTTCATTTGTGGGCACATATAAAATAAAATGTGTATATATATATTTTCTTCTTTTTTTTTTATAACTTTAAGAGGGAAAAACCATAGCCAGGTGCATTGGTGATGCACACCTTTAATCCCAGCACTTGGGAGGCAGAGGCAGGCAGATCGCTGTGAGTTCGAGGCCAGCCTGGTCTACAAAGGGAGTCCAGGACAGCCAGGGCTGTTACACAGAGAGACCCTGTCTCAAAAAACAAAAAACAAAACTAGAAAGGGGCGGGGTGAGAGGTGGGGAGGAGCTAAAGCACAGTCACAGTCAAATCAAATCAAAACTAAACTCCGACTGTTAGTGATCCACTCATGCCAGGATCCACTCCTAATCTTCTGGGCTCCTCCAAGGGGCTTGGGTCACTTCTCCAGCTCTGCCCTCTGCAGCACACACTGCTTGTCTTACAGGCTCAGGCTGGCTGGCTCCACTTTACCCCTGCTACTGTACTTGCTAGTCACCCCACCCCAAGGTACTAACATGTCCAAATGGGCTGCACTCTCACCAGTAGCCTCTTCAGAGCTCTTTTCAGAGACTCCGCCCTGCCACACAGTTCCAAGTCTCAGCTGCTCTCCATGACTCATTCCTTCCTGTCTTCAAATCCAGCTGCCAGCACAAGATGCAGCCTTGGCCACCTCTGGAGCACGGCTTCTGTGTGCTGACGCTCAGGAAATACTTCCCAGAACATTCACCTCAGTGATGCCGGTCTTATCACCACTGACTTCTCAGTTCCAGCTGGCCAGCATTATCCCATCATAGCGAAATTTTCATTTTAGTGTTTCTTGTCTCTTGTTAATAAAAACCTATTCTTCTGCCCCTGCTAACCAGAACCCACTGATTTTTTTTTTTTTCAAGACAGGGTCTCTCTGTGTAGCCTTGGCTCTCTGGACTCGCATTGTGGACCAGGCTGGCCTTGAACTCATAGTGATACCCTTGCGTCTGCCTTCCCAATGCCCACAGAACCACGGATTCTTAAATCAAAATACACAAAACCTCCCATAATTGTTAAGCGACTCTCGGCGTTCACTCTGGAACTTCACACCCCAGGCCTCCTCGTCTCTCTGCACTGCTCTTAACCTTCTTATCTCCCACGTTCCTACTGAACAGTTCTCCAGGCTTGGAACACTCAGTAACAGCCTTTTCTACAGCTTGATTTTATGAGGTTCCCATCTCTCAAATGACTCTAGCTTGTGTCAAATTGACATAAATATAGCCAGTACATCTAGAGTCTGATTCTTCAGTGTGTGGGCTCCTAGAAGTTCCCATAATAACCCTTATATGTCCATGAGTAGTAGGACTCTACTTTTTTTTCTGCTAGTCAAAGGAAGTGAGGATCCCACGGGTATATAAAATCTCAAGAATCTTAGTTACCACCTTAACCACAGGGTCTCATCTTCATTCACCATAAAAGAACTCACCAAGAAAATGGTGCCTCCTTAGTCTAAGCTCCTGGTCCAAGAGCCATTTATGGTCACCGTGGTGATAACTGTCAGTGTACTCATGTCCTAACTCTGGCTACAAGGCTAAGGAGAGAAGCATCCTATCTGCGTGACTGCTAACCATGTGGCTTGTGTGCTCTCTCCTCTATTATACTTCCTACAGTACCAGCAGCGTTGCGGACTCAAAGAGGAAACCCCCACAAGAAGGCACTCCACCCTCTCCACCCTCTGGGAGGTATGTCTCCTTTCTTTTTTTTTAAAGATGTATTTATTATTATGTATACAGTACTCTGCCTGCATGTACACCAGCAGGCCAGGAGAGGGCGCCAGATCTCATTATAGATGGTTGTGAGCCGCCATGTGGTTGCTGGGAATTGAACTCAGGACCATTGGAAGGGCAGCCAGTGCCCTTAACCTCTGAGCCATCTCTCCAGCCCAATGTCTCCTTTCTTGACAGAGGTCTTTCAGCACTAAGGAAGATCTCCGCCTGGGTCTTTTTCTTTGCTGCACTGAAGCTTTGAACCTGTTTGCAGAGCTGTTACCCAGTGGTACAGTACAAAAAGTAATAATCAGGCTGTCACATTTGCAACAAGTAAACCCTATAAACTGAGATGAAGTATAGACACAAAAGGTTTCTGAGAAAGGACATGTCAGTGTCTGAAAGAAAGCTCAAGGAGGCTCTTGTCATTTGAGTGCTGTGCACATCTGACTAGATGCCAAAAGAAAAGACAACTACACACGAGATTGGTATGTAAGGGAAAATGGTTTTTATCATTAAGAAGACAAAACTAAGGTTGCACAGTGGCCTGGAGCCATTCTGAAAGCAATCATAGGGTGGTCTTGAGAACAAAAAAAAAGGGGCTATTTTCAAATTCTCACATTAGGAAAGAAAAGAGCCTCATTAAACAGTGAATCCACCCAGGTTACAGTGAGGAAAAGGAGGAGGAGTAAGTCCTAGGGAGTTAGTAGCAGCAATGTGTGCTGGAGCTGGACCACTGCAGGCTATGGCTACTTCTCTGCCATGTGTCTTCTCATTTATCATGTGGTCTAACTCACTGAGCTTTATACTGGGAAGGATGTTACGATGGAGCAAACCTTACCAGTGTGCTCCTTCCCCCCTTAACACACAAAAAAGTCTAGGGACTTAAAAATACACAGGGTTACAGACGCCTCCTCCACCATGCCTGAAGAAGCAGGCTTGGACAATGACACATCATCTGGTAAGGCATGCTATCAGACAATTTTACCATCTGCTGTATGCTACTTTAACAAAACACCCAAAGCTGGGCATGGTGGTGCAGGCCTTTACTCCTAGGACTCCTAGGGAAGACAGGTGAATCTCTGGGAGTGTGAGGCCAACTTGGTCTATATAGCAAGTTCCAGACCACCTAGGGCTACACAATGAGACCCTGTCTTAAAAACAAACACACAAACAAAATATGCAAGGGTAAGCACTTTATAAAGACAAGAGGTTCACAGCCTTTGAAGTTCAAGACCTCAAGTTTGAGGTCCATGACCTCACAGTTATTTGGCAATACTTAGGGATCTCATAGCAAATGATACCACACAGACTAGAAGACACATATTTGGAACAGTAGAATGCCAGTCTCCTTTTATTACAGTGCATCCTCACAGGAACTAATCTGATCCTATATGAACTAGATTATTTTCTTCCAAGGAAGCCCCTATAATGACCTATTTACCTCCTGCTAGGCTCCAACTCTTAAAAATCTTACCACATGTCATATTGCTACACTGAGGATAGAGCTTCGTACACATGAACCCTTGGGGAACGCATTCAGGCTATGTATAAATCATAGAAAGTAGATTGGTGAGATGCCTGAGAATTTCTCAACTATATAGGATCAAGTGAAATCCATATTTTCTGATATATAAGATGACCCCCCCCAACTTTAATTTTTCCAGTTAAAATATGGACTTTGGAATATACTCACCATATAAGACTACCCCTCTTCCAACGCACACCCTGAGCAGCACACTTGGGCTGCAAACTCTGTTTGTTGAGAGTTGTCTTACATGCCTGAAATCATGGCATATCAATTTCCAGTAGCATGACATATTAAATATCCTGGAGCTCTCACTCTTCATTATTCCAATACTAAATCCCAAATCTAACATTACGGATTAATCACTGGACTTGCCTACAGGACTGGGATTCTTTTCAAGGATAAACCCAGTCACTTGTGTGCAAGTGTAGACACAAAAAGAAGGGAGGAACAGGGATACACTCAAGCAATTATGTCCAGAGAGTGAGCTCTGCTCCACCAGCAGAATGGTGGGGTGTCTTAGTTAGGGTTCTATTGCTATAAAGAGATACCATGATTATGACAACTCCTACAAGGTAACTGTTTGATTGTGTCTGGCTTACAATTCAGAGCCTTAGTCCATTATCACCATGGCGGGAAGCATGGCAGCGTGCAGGCAGACATGGTGCTGGAGAAGGAGCTGAGAGATCTTCTACATCTGGATCCACAGGCAGCAGGGAGAGAGTGAGACACCAGGCCTGGCTTGAGCAGCTGAGACCTTAAAGCCCACCCTCAGTGACACACTTTCTCCAATGAGGCTACACCTACTTCACCAATGTCATACCCCCAAATAGTGCATTCAAACCACCACATAGAGCTTAAAACATCAGTGTCCATGGCAGTGCTGGTGACACCTTGGCTTCTGTTGGAATCAGGTCTACATCTTTGGAAGATAGAACTCAGAACTTGTAGCCTATAGGATCAGAGAAAAAAGCCTGTTTCAGCATATCCTCTTAGGGAAGAAAACAAAAGGGAAAAAAAAGCAGAGGTGATTCTCAGAAATAAAAAAAAAATCTTGGAACAGAGGATGCAACTGACCCAGCAGTGTCTTCTAGGAATTTGAAATGAGTTCTGAGCAGGCTATATAGTCAGACTAAAGATAGGGTAGCCTCCATAGTTACCAGGAGAAAGGGTAAGCTCCACAGACCCAGGCATGCTGAAGAGGGGAGTCATAACTGGTTTAGGAGAATAGTGCCAAGTTTGAGAACCAGTTTGGCATAGGTGACGCTCCCAATTATACAACACAGAACACTAGAGATCTGGGAATAGTGGCAAACCCGGGTCTACCTGCACCAAACCATAAGATCTGCTGCATCATATGAGAAGCACGGGTGCCAGCCTGACTGCTTGGTTCTTGTCTCTATCTCCTAGACCAACCGAAGGGCTCTGTACTTACTGCAGCCATGAGATCCAAGACTGCCCAAAGATTACCCTTGAACATCTTGGCATCTGTTGCCATGAGTATTGTTTTAAGGTAAGAAAGAGGGATGAGTATTCTGAAGAGGACAAATCTGATGAAGTAAAGAGAGACTGGAGTTCTGTGCACAGCTGTAAATAATCTCCAGGCTCAGTAGAGCGTTGAACTGAGGAGAGGAGTGTTGGCACTTCCACATGGTTAATAACAGAATGGAGGCTGAGAAAAGGTGTTCTGGGGACAGACTGTTCTTCACAGAGGGCCAGAACTGCAAAGGCCCCAACACAGAAACACAGCTTTGCTTGTTTTACTTACTTACTTTAGGCTTAACCTTGAAAACATACAGGAGGCTAAATAAAGCTTGTTCCTGTAAATTAATTATATTTGTACTTAGCATGACTAAGAGCATAGCTCTGAGCATTAACTTGCATGTGTTAATTAACTTTAGCAGTCAGCAGCTTTTATAAGATTAGGATTTTTTAGCTTTATCCCTGTTAAGTTTGAGCCTTAAAATTTTTTGAGTTGAAGATTTAATTGAAGATCTTTTAGCATTAAAATAAAAGTTTAAGCCATAAGTGCAATAAGCTGTAGACCAAAATATAGTCCATAGGGAGACTGGGAACTTTCCTGATCTTTTTCTTTTTATAGTGTACCACTACAGAATATCAATTTTTCGTATGATTCAGTTTATCCAAATAGTTAAAGTTTAACAAAGTTAGTAAAAATAGAGGCTAGGCATACATCTTCAATTCAGTTACTGTTAACCCAAGTAAAGCTTAGGAATTTGTAAACCTTATTTATTAATCATACTTTATTCAGCAAACATATATTGTTCCTTATTTAAAATTATCTAAAAGCCTGGTGTTGAATACAGTTGACAAAGACATAAGTAGTTAAGCATACATGTCTAAGTTAGTTTCTTTATATTAGGAATTTATCATCATTCAAAAATTGATCCTAATCCAAGCTATTTTGGAGACCTGCTGTTGCCTTACTCTAAAAGGAGACATAATGCTAAACATATAGCTCAGTAGGACTAAGCAGTTTTGCAATAATTGCTTTAGATCTATTTTCTAGTAATTGTATTATTTTAAACAAATGTTGAACAGTAAGTTGTAGCAAATTAAGATACCAATGCATACATTTTTTCATCATAAGCCCTTTGTTATAACTTTTTAGCTAAATTTTGTTACAGATTTTTAACCATACCCAATGAACTTACAAATCCTGCCATAGTTTACAGTATAGCCTTGAGAGATTTCTTTTGAGAGTAGAGAGCAGAGAAATCATAAAGATAGAGGAATTTTAAGAGTAGGAAGTGGAAAACCGTATAGATGAAAGCATCTGGAAGCATAGAGCAGAACAAGTTTAAATAGACGATTTGGGGATCATTTGTTTGTGCAGTGAAAACAAAGTTGTTACCATATGAGAGAATTTGAAAACCTAATGTGTCAATCTTTGGCCATTGATTGATCCATACCAAGGCCAAGCTGTTTGCAGTAGACCATGAGGCTTTGATAAAAAAAATCTCTAAGCAGGTCGTGGTGGCGCACACCCTTAATCCCAGTACTCGGGAGGCAGAGGCAGGTGGATCTCTGTGAGTTCGAGGCCAGCCTGGTCTACAAAGTGAGTCCAGGACAGCCAAGGGCTACACAGAGAGACCCTGTCTCAAACAAACAAACAAAAACAAAAAAGAAAAAAAACTCTGAGTCTGAGAAGGAAGAGAGGAAAAGGCCCAAGAGAGTGTAAGGAAGGCAGAGGCTGAGGAGGGCATAAGGAGAGATAGGGCAGGTAGCTCTGAGGGTGATGAGGCCCAGGAAGGTATAGTGACGCTGTGGAAGTGCAGCTTCTAGAAGAGGCAGGAGACAAGGAAGACCCAGGAAGGAGCTGAGGAGAAAGGGAGCAGAGGGAGTCAGTGTAGTGTTGACAAGAATTTCAATCCAAGGTGTCTCCAAGGGGAATGAGAGTTGTCAGAGAGAAATGTCCCAAGTCACAGAGGAGAGCTGTCCCTTTCTACTTGATAGGGGCTCAGAAGGGCAAGAGGAGCAGCTAGCACAGCAGCGCAGCTTTTGTGGTAGTAGTCAACACAGCAGGCAGCCCCAGGTGACTCTTAGCCAGTAGAGGAAGGGAATAGTTAGAGCAGGTAAAGGAAAGAACTGCTGAGTGCTTTTGGGAAAAGAGAGGGGTAAGTGTCCTTAGTAAAGAGGTGCTCACATGGACATAGAGACAGAGAGATGCCCAGGTGAAGGCATCTCAGGAAAGCATAGGAGCTCCAGGAGCCAGAGAGACCAACAGAGGCGTGATGAGTGCACAGGAGCAGAGAGACACTTACCGAAGTACAGCAGGTGGAAGGAAGATGTGGCTGAAAAGGTGGACGCTAGGATTTGGAGTATATGGTGGGTGGCATAAGCCAGCAGAAACAAATGATCCACACATACCCTAGGAAAGTCAGATTGGCAGCTTGATTCAGACAGGCCAACTCCCTTGGAAAAGAACTCATATGTGCCCATGGGTTTGGCACCAGATGAATGAAAAAAGATGATGTGGCTGCTTCTGGGTATAGTTGAGGAGAAGGTTTTATTGTTAGATATGAGGGAGAAAACAGCAGAGGCATCTGGAATGGTCCAGACTGAACCAGGCCACGAAAGGAGAGGGGGGGGGGGGGCGGGGGGCAAGAAGGGAAGAGAAGAGAGAGGAGAGAGTGATGCTGAGAGAGGAGAGAGTGATGCTGAGAGAGGAGAGAGTGATGCTGAGAGAGGAGAGAGTGATGCTGAGAGAGGAGAGAGTGATGCTGAGAGAGGA
>OU015760.1:114521125-114532037 GCA_907169655.1 Acomys percivali
AGAGAGAGAGAGAGAGAGAGAGAGAGAGAGAGAGAGAGAGAGAGAGACACAGAGACAGAGACACAGAGAGAGAGACAGAGAGAGAGACAGAGAGAGACACAGAGAGACACAGAGACACAGAGAGACAGAGAGACAGAGAGAGACAGACAGACAGAGAGGAGAGAGAGAGGCAGTAGAGAGAGAGACAGACAGAGACACAGAGACAGAGATGGACAGAGACAGAGAGACAAACAGAGACAGAGACAGACTGCTTGATAGCAACATTGGGTATCTTCCTTAGTTGCTGTTATGTTATTTGAGAGCAGGAACAGGGTCTGTCAGTGAACCTGGAGTGGTCAGAGCCCCAGAAATCCTCTGCACCCAGCTTTTATATGCGTTCTAGAGAGCAAATGAACAGTAAGTGGTTTGCTGACTGATCCATCTTCCCAGTCCCTACCAGGTTACTTTTGTTGTTTTATTATTTGTTTATCTTGCTTTATAGATCAGGTTTATACCCACTTGCAATGTCTTTGTATCTCCTTCGAGGTCAGGATGTGCTGTCAGCTCACAGTATCCGCTTTGACTGCTGACCTCCACTTTGCTTTCTCTGTTAGTGTGGGATTTGCAATAAACCAATGGGTGATCTCCTAGATCAGATCTTCATTCACCGTAACACCATCCACTGTGGGAAATGCTATGAGAAGCTCTTCTAGGTGAGTGCTGAAAGCCCATAGGACAAGCAGCTAAACTAAAGAAACAAGACAAAAATTTGCCCTGGTTTGGACCTGGGTTTTACTTCAGGATCCTGCTATGCTTCTCAACCATCCAATCAGAGGATCCCAAGTCTTTGTCCTGTGCCCTATGCTACTTCGAGATCTTAAGTAATGTATACAAAACCCCTCCCTAGGGACGCTTTTCAAGTTGCTAGAGTCCTAATATCTTCCCATAAAGAACTACCTCTCCCCTCTGGAACCTTAGCTGAATCCTTTAACCCTGTGGACCTCATCTCAGGTCTCTGATTCGAGTATTGGGCTCTCCACCATATCCCTTTGGACTACTTCCATCACTGTTTGTATAGCTTTAGATTTAGATTTAATAAGCAAGATGCTGACTAAAGCAGCCTCGGGGCCATTCGCCAGTGTCTGAACACATCTTTTCCCTCTCCAGCTACACAAAAGTTGCCTTCCCTCCAGGAAATGCATTTGTGTTAGACTTAGGCTCACAGGCACTGTTAACAGTTACCCCAAGAGACCCTGATAGTCAGGTATTAGATGCTTACGTTCAGTCTCATTGCTACCTCTATTTTCTTTTGGCTCCTCCAGGCTGAACAGCAGCTGACAAGCCCCAGGCGTATTTGGCTGTGCAGTTGTCCCAAACTGTTGGCTCCCCTTCCCTTGTACCCTCCTTGGTATCACTGTACTTCTGCCCAGCCCACCTGGTTCTGGAGTAACACACATGTAAGACTGTATCTCAATGATGTTATAATCACTTGTGTGTAGCCTTTTATGCCTTAGAAAATACTTCAAATCCGTATCTCCGCCCAGGCTTGACATGTTGCTCCCAGGAAGAACAACTACACTTTGACTTCTCTAAGACATGTTGGCTGTCTAAACAGGGTAAATGACCTGGGCACAAGTACAGGTATCACTGTATGACACTTTCTGAAGCTTCTGAGGGGCCACGCCAAAAATTATTGACGATCCCTGGTAGGGAAATTACAGGCACTGAATACTAAGGGTTGGCAATAGGCTAATGTTTAGCTTGTCTATTCACTATGTATGTGTATATGTGTGTTTTAATTTCTTACAGAATTTTTAAAATAGTTCATTATTTTTTATTGAATTATGTAGCAGATTTAAATTACCTCCTCCTGTTCTCCTTTGAGTTTTTCCTGTCAATATGTCAGTGCATACTGGAAATTTTACCTAGGTTTAAATTTGATAAGATACATCAGGAGGCTTCTAACCTAAGAGCCATCTGTGTCTCTTTGAACTTTGATAGCTGATTCAAGTCTTTATCCTCAGTATTCCTGGACTTTACATAGAAATTCTCTGAACTGCTTTTAGGGTATGTAAATCTCAGAGTACAGATGAAAACAGATGAGGTTTCTTGAGATCTCACTATGCACCTGCACTGCCACAAAGCAGTGGCTTTAATCTCATTGGAGAAGCGGGGAGAATCTTGTGGAACCACTGTTCTCTCTGAAGCCTGCACTCTCTCTAGAAGCAATAACCATAGTGACACTGAGCACATCATGCCAGGCACAGTGTGGGGGGGTCATTATTCCTACCATGGAATACTTCTCTGAGTCAGGAGTAGAAACGGTAAACATGTGACCTTTGCCCCATCTCTGGGCTTCTGGAAGTGCTACAGTAATCTAAGTGGCCCCTTTCCCTCTCCCCCACACAGAACAAGGTTGGCTCATGCATCTTCTCAAAGAAAAGCTTGCCAGCCAGCAGAAGGTGCACTAGGTTCTGCCCTGAGCACACAGCTTTCCATGATCGCTTTTTCAGCCCTCAGTTTCTAGGTTCCCAGGTACTCAAAACACCAAAAGCTGATGTCTGGCAGAGCAGGAGCAGGCTCATCCCTGCAGTTTGCCAGTATGCTGCTCTGCTTTGGCTTCACTGTGATGCCTTTAGGCCCAGCATTATACTGTAAGCTTTTTGAAGAGAAAAACAGCCCTCAAAACCTGGGGATGCAAAATGGAGGCCTTTGTTGGATTTGCCTCTTTCTTCAGACTCTAAGCCCTAGACACATTTGAGTGTGGGCTTGTTCTTCCTACCAGGTAATCAGAGAAGAGCATTCTATTTATTTGAATATTTATCTGCTGTGTGGACTCTACAGGGGAGGAGTATAAAATGCCACCTCCCATACTAACTAGGAGCTAGGCTTTCTCAAGTCTAGCTCTAGCATGGAACTTGGTAGATGGTGGGCAACGACATACGGAGGCCAAATGAATTAGTAAGAGAAAACTAAGCTCTCCCTTGGTTAGAGGTATTACCTAGGAGTTTCAGGCAGACCCCATAGATGGGGGGGCAATGTAAAGAGGCCCAAGATAGGTTTTCCCTACCTTAAGGATATACCCTGCCATTTAAGGAGATTTAGAAATATGGGAGATACAACAAAACAAAACAAAACAAAACAAAGAAACCCAGCTTGCAAGGTTAGTATTGATTTGAATCCAAAACAGCGCCTTCATGTCTTAGACTCAAAATTCTGCAGTTAACAAGGGATGGTTTTGTATTATTCTATTTCTTTTTAATTGCTTAGTGTTTCTAATTATACTTGCTTAATTCACGTTCATGTACACAAATTATAATAAATGTTAGGATATCGCATACCAGCATTATGATTCCTTTTTTTTAAAAAAGATTTTTGTGTATGTTTGCATTTAAATATAATAGCTTGATGATTTTAGGCACGTGACTTACCAGAAGCCATTCTTGCTACAGAACACAGCTGGACTGGGTGGCTCATGCCCTAGCACTCAGGAGACCCAGAAGCAAAGATTGCCAAAAGTTTGGGAGATGAGTTACTTTGAGTTGACAGGCTGCGGCCTTATCTCTGATGTAATCCTGACATACTGAGGAAGGATAGAATTGTCATCTCCTTATTTTGTTTTGCTTACTGAGTATGAGCCTGTCTCAAATAAAACAAAACAAGGAGATGCCATGTGGCTTTAGTATGAATTTATTATACACAGGCTATCTTCTTGCCTCTCTACTGCTATCAGAGAGCCCTCGTGCCCCAACAAGAACATCATGCTCAACAACCCTGTTCCAATAGTAACCATTAAAGGATCTTAGGTGTGTGATCTGGATTTTAAGTTAAGGGTGGTTTCCTATGGGAAGTGACCTTGGTGTTGTATACCTAAAGGAAAAGAATTGCTCATTCATTACTATTTCCTAAGCACACACTATAGATGATATTGGGCCATGAGAGAGTGAGTGATGCACGAATCTGTAAAAGCGAAGCCAGAATTGAAGGGAAGCAGGCCCTGCCTCCTGATACCTCCTTCCAACTTTATTGTTCAAGTCAGAACCCAGCAACCTTCTAACACTGGCTCACAAGCTCTGCAGAGATATATATGACAGTCACACTTAGTAACATACTCACATTTACATTCATTGGCATACAAATAACACACATTGAACACACTGGACCCTCACTGAGTTCAGTCTCATGCTGACACACCCATTCTCACAAACATGACATGATCACGCTCACCTTCATTGACACATTCACAGACACTCATATTCCCAACATTCTAAAAGATACTTCACATACCCAGTGACTCACATACACACCTGTTCACCGGCCAATACTCAGCCAAAAATGTACACTAACACATATACACATGAATGCATGCACACACCTTCTATGTGTAGGGATCATAGCATACACACCCCCACCAAGGGAAAGGAAGAATGCTAAGACAGGCTGTCTAGAATGAGTCCCTTCTTCCCCCTTTTTCCTGTGACACCCAAGTCTGCCAAGCACCCTGTCCAACCAGTCCTCAAGCACCCTTCAGTGGAGACAAGTGCTGGCCCTACCCACAGTCAGGAGGTAAAATGAAAAGGCTGAGTGGAAAACCACCCTACTCTGAGCTAGGTACAGCATCTATGGGGCATCACACCCTGGAGCCTGCCTTCTGCACTGCATCCTCCCTCTTGCATGTAGCCTCTATTTCTACTCCTGCCAAGTGCCCTGGGAAGACAGCCAGCCATTGTACCCCATAGCCATTGGCTACCAGTAGCCTGGTTCCTACCCATACAGGAGACCAGTATAGTCCCTCATGGTTTCGGACCTGAATATATGCCACTGTCACCCGAGCCACACTGTTGCCCTCCAGTTCACTCCCAGCAGACACAGGACACAGCTGGAACATTCATAAAATTTACTCAAGAAAAACTTGTACAACCATTAGAAAGGGATAACAGAAAATTTCAGTGGTCACTAGAAACCATAGGCCCTGCCCACACAGGGACCTTCTGCTACAATATACTGTCCCGTATGCTGTAGATCAGTCTCTTTTCAAGATGGTGCGCTCTGATGATGCCCACTTGGGAGTCACCCACTGCAGGGTGCTTCTGCCTTAGAGCATGTACAGACCAGTCTGAGGGAATTAGAGAACATAGCACGGAACACCCCACCACCCACAGAAAATAGCCACAAATAATAACAAGAGTGCAATGTCACAGCACATTCCCACATTGATGAGGGGGGAAGGGACTCACTGGGCAGCTGGGCCACTCTGAGGTTAACAGGTAAGGAGGCAGGGGCTCCAGAGCAGGGAGTAGCCTGCTTCAGGGTGACAATGGGGAAGGGGAGGGGGCATCCGTGCTGGGAGAGCCAGTCAGTCAGCAGAATCCTTGAGATGGCCTCTTCTGTGATGTCCACCTGTTTGGTATGAGGGAGAGGGGGAGCACATGGAGAAGGGCGCCTTGGCAACACCACCACCACCAGGCCACCCTTCCAGGGCAGCAGGGTCTGGGGCCAGCCTTGGCAGCTGCCTGTGCACTTGTATTCACCAGGCTCCCCCCGGGCCCCCCCCCCCCACTGCTCTCTGGAATTCTCCAGTAGCCCTGGACAAAAGAGAACAGAACAAACTGCTGCCCCCCCACCACCCGAGTCTTCCTCCTGCAGCTCTTCCACCTCCTGTTCCCACAAAATCTGCCCTGCACCTTTGCAGGCTCTCAGGCCAGATGGGGCCACTAACCCTATGGTGCCAGGTGCCCCAGCCTGGGGCTCTTCTCGGGCACTGGTGTCTGCCCCCCCCCTTCACAGTCCTGTCATGGTGCCAAGAAGGAAACTGCCTTGGGTTGGCACTGGCCTCCCAGGTCCTTTGGGTCCAGAGACCCAGGGGCTTCACCTGGTAGGGGGGGTGGGGGTCACTCACAAAAGGATTCAAGGGTGCTGCCCTCGTGGGGCTCCCCTAGAGCAGTGTAGATGATCCTGAGGACAGGCTGGATCTTGCGGCCTCCTCTCCTGGGCACTGTCTCACTGCCTTGCTGCACTTGCTCCCAGGCACTGGTTTCCCCTGGCCAAGAGGACCCCGTGGCATCTTCCTCCATGTCTCGTGCTGCTTTAGTGCCAGTGGGCATCCTTTGTCTAGAGCCCCCAGCATTATCATCGTTTTCCTTTGAGTCACTACTGTCCCAAGTGGACTCCGAATCCTCCTGTAGACTGGTTACAGTATCTTCCCATTCCTGTCTCTGGCATTCCCCATGGGCCTGGGATTTGGTAGTCACTTGGCTGGATGAAGCTTGTTCCTGCCTGTTAAAATCATTTCTAGCTAGCAGCAAGCTGGGGCCCTGGCACTCTTCTGCATCACTCATGTCCCCTGCCATTTGTCTGGGCTGCCCCATTATTTGGTCAACGTATCTTTCTTGCCAGCCAGAGGAAGGAATTCTTGGGTATCTTGAGCCTGTATGTTCCTGGGGTTGGGGTGGCTCATAGTCCCAGCCCCTCTCTAGTTTTCCGACTCCTGTGCTACCACCTGGGGGCTCTGCTCATCAGGCTCATTTTCAGCCTTGAAACCTGACTCTTCCATATGCCCCTCTTCCCCAGCACTGTGTCGCCTCCGCTTCACTGATGTCATCTCCTCTCCTGTAGTCTGGGTGCTTACCTCCCTAAAACTGCCTGCCTGGGTGACACCCTGATATGCTGCTATACTGACTGCTACTGCTGCCTTTTCTTCCTGATTCTGCTGTTCCTTTGTCTCTACCTTGATGGCCTCCCATTCCTCCTCATCTCGAGTAAGTTTAATTAACTCCAGAAAAGTGGGTGGGCACCCTCGCTGATCTAAGAGGGCCAGCTTGCCCCGCAGGCCAGGAGTCATGGAGACCTGAGATAAGACATGCCTGAGTCTAATCGAGTCTGTACTCTGGTCTGGAAATGGGCTCTGCCGCACTGCTCTCTGCAGCAGGGGCTCTAGGCGCAGCAAGTAATCAGAGATCTTCTCTGCAGGTTTCTGAGAAGACAGAAGGAAGCTGAACTGGAAGACCTTATAGTCCTCTTTACTCCCAAAGATCTGCTTTAGGCCTTTTAAGCACTGCTCGGCAGTTAGAGAGGCATTGCCAGCCCACAGTGCCTGAATAATTGACAGGGCAAAACCACGCAGGCTCTCTAGAAGAAGTTGCTTCTTCTCCATCTCAGATAACTGCCATACCTGCATTATCTCAGTGATCTCCCTTAACCAGGTTTCAAAGGTCTCCTCTCCTGGGCTTGGAAAGGGACTACCAGAAAACACTTTCAGTTTTCGGTAACGCAGAGAGTTTGAGCCTTCTGCTTTGGTTTGGCATAAATTCCTTAGCTCCATGCTCACTGCAGGGGCAATGCTACCCAGGACTTTGACAAGATCTGCTGTTCTCCGTCCTTCCTCTCTCAGAAAGCAGATCAGCTTATTGACAAACTCATCATCTGGGCTACGGGGTTTAACTACCACTTCCCAGGCCCCACCCTCTACTACTATATGAGTGGGCATCATAGTATAATTGACAGTATCACTCAGTTCAATTAAGACTGCTTTAGCTTTGTCTTCTCTCCTAAACATCCTGCCTATCACCTTGTGTGCACACAATGGAGGTAAGCCTTCTTTCAGAGCATCCGTTATCTGAGCCTCCGTGTACTGCACAGGGATGCCCACAATGAGCACAGCCTTCCTAGGGTCCAAGTCCATCCCCTTACACCAGTCATCTAACAGAGACACAGCCATTGTTCCCACCCTCTAGGGACAGACCCAACACTAGGGTATATTAGGTCAGAATTTTCCTAAGACTCAAAGATTAATAAGCCAATGCCATGTAGAAAGGCAGTGATGTCCTGGTTCCCATAGCCTGAAATGCAAATGAAGTCGAGGTTAGGTAACCCTCCTGTCACCTTTCCTCCTCCCAGATTTTCAGCCTTCCTTCCCAGCTCTTACAATCACAGAAAGCTCCCCGAAACTCACTGGACCCTGCTGACTTGCTGCAGCAAACTCCTTGGAAGTCCAGAGACACTACTGTGTATTCTGCAAGTACCTGTGGGGGAAATGCCAATGTTAAGAGGCAAAGACCAATGCCCAGAGACACTGGAAAAGCCCCAGCCACTTGGGGATATATTGGATTCAGCGCACTCCTTGCTGAGTCCAAGACTGTCAGCACATAGGAAACTCTCCTCTTCCTAAAGAAATACTCAGCACAAGAGAAAGAAGACTGGAGCTCAGTGGATGTGATCAGAGAGCCAGGTGCAAAGAATATGTGACAATCTAAACATTGCCATGGACATAAGAATGATGTGGCTCTGGGTTACCATACCACATAGTGCCATGTGATAAGGTTATTTAAGGCTCTTGAACAACAACAGGTGATGTCATGGGTCTTTGACCATTGAAGTATCTTAGCAACAAGATGGTGGTGGTGACAGGTATGGGGGAGGGCAATCAGAGACTGAAGACTGGGTGTGGACTGGGGATGGCCCCACCCTGCAGTCCATGAACCTTGGTAGGAAACCCCTTCACCTGCTCACCTTGCTGTTTGCTGTGCAAGCGCCCCACTGATGGGTGGATACATACAGCAACTATTCTGGCACTGGCGCTTGCTGCTGGCAGACTTCCGGCTCTATTCAACCAGCTAGTGCACAGGTGCTGCTTCCTGCCCACTGATCTGTGCAAGGTGAGGCAGAGGGATATTTAATATGGTTAGTCCTGAATGTCCCTGCCTGTGCAGGCTGTGCTAATTCTGAGTCTGCACACCAAGCCTGACCTTTAAGTAGGCTGGGCTAGTCTCTCACTTTTGAAGCCTGCAGTAGATACATTTTTGTATTTGGGAGGAGGGGGTTGAGTTTTCCAGACAGGTTTTCTCTGTGTAGCCCTGGTTGTCCTAGAACTCATTCTCTAGACCAGGCTGGCCTTGAACTCTCAGAGATTCATCTGCCTGTCTCCCCAAGTGCTGGGATTACAGGCATGTGCCACTAAGCACCTTTTAAAAAAATTCCTAGGATTACAGGCGTGCACCACAAAGCACCTTAAAAAAATGTCCTAGGATAAAGGTGTGTGCCACCAAACACGGTAAAAAAAAAGTTCCTGCTGGCCATGGTGGCACACACCTTTAATCCCAGCACTAGGGAGGGAAGGCAGAGGCAGGCAAATCGCTGTGAGTTTGAGGCAAGCCTGAACTACAAAGTGAGTCCAGGACAGCCAAGGCTACACAGAGAAACCCTGTCTCGAAAAACCAAAAAAAAACCCAAAAAAACAAAAAAAACCCAAAAAAAAACCAAAACCACAACCCCCCCAAAAAAACCCACAACCCCCCCCAAAAAAACAACCCAACAACAACGAAAACCCAAAAACAAAAAACAAAAACAAAAACCAAACAAACAAAAAACCCCGCCCCTTGCAAGGTTTTGACCAACTGCTCCACTAGACAGTCTTCACTGACCCCACTTACCACAAAGTATCACTATTTCCAGAACACGCCCCTATCCAACTCTATCCTGGTTCCCATGCCGCCAACTGTCCTAAGCTCCGCCCCTTCACTGTTTCAGCGCCATTTTGGACCACCCACCTTTCCTCAGAATCAGTCTCTGACCTGTCCCAACTCCAGCACCTCTCAACTGTCCCGTGCAGCAGCACCTTCCCAAGGACAGTCCCAGACTGCACAGCCTTCTCTGTTCCAGCTCTGAACCAGGCCCAGCCCCATCCTAGCGACAACCCAAAGTCACTCCAAATACCGCCCTGACTTATGCTTAACTTCCCATACCTCGACCTCATCTAAAATTCAAACAAGTCCAGTGGGTTCAGGAAGATCACCTTAACCCAAAAAGATTAACCCCAAAATTTGAGACCAACCTGTGCAACATAGAAATACTGTCTCACAATGACAAAACAACCAGAAAACAATCCATTTTGCTTCCCACAAACGTCCTCCGCTCTTCAAATCCCTTACCTCACATTCTTAAGAAGGGAAGCAAACAGAAGGCCACAAAAGGAAAGGACACAAATACAACGGGTGATGTCTAGAAGTGGCAGAAACCCCTCAGGTGCCAGAGGGAGGGCAGCACCATAACTGATAAAGAGGCCTCCCAGTCAGAACTCCGGGAGGCACAGCGGCCGTGTACGCTGCAAGACAAAATGGGCGCCAAAGCCTGGGCCGGAAGACCTTATATACGCCACCCCGCCTACCCCGCCCACCTTGTGCAGTTGCGCACGACCCTTTTGAGGCTGTTCCCTCCCCCCACTACTAGGCGGAAGATCCTGTTGCCTCAGCCAATCCTGTCGGTCCTATAGGGATCAAGTGGGAGGGACATACAATTTGAACAGAGTGGCAGGAAGTGTGGATCAAAGTTTGTTTTAGTAGAGACCGCCAAGCATGATACGTGTCATGCCAGGCCCAGCAGCTCCTGTTTCATATGTCTGTGGCTCATTGGCTACTAGCTGTGATGTGATGTTACTCGTATTTCTATATTTAAATAGTGAATTCGGTGGGTCTAACCATCTAAACTTACAGGCTAAGCACAAAGTATGTGTCCAGCACAACTAGCGAAACATAGTGCCCGGCACAAAAGACAAGCCCCGCAGACACTTAACTGAAACTTATATATGCCCTGTTTAATTTTTATTAGCCTCTGCTCTCGAGTTGGAAGGACTCTATTACAAAAGTTTCGTGCATTTCTCCAGCGAACAAAACTTTTCTAGCTTTACCAAAACAAAATGTATCAAAAGATTTCACTTTCTGGACTTAAAGGCAAGTGCCTGTAATCTCAGCATTCACTCAGTAGGAGGCAGAAGCAACATGAGTGGGGGGGGCTTTTTTTTTTGAGTTTCAGAACCTTTTAACCCATTTTTTCTTAGTCTTGCGTCACCCTCACTCTCTTGCTCTCACCACTCTCTGTCACCCTCACCCACTCTTGCTCTCACTCACTCTCTGTCACCCTCACCCACTCTTGCTCTCAC
>OU015760.1:114548694-114565221 GCA_907169655.1 Acomys percivali
GCAACTCAGTGTTGCCCTGGAGAACCAATCCTTCGCCCACTTCCTGGACTCTATGGTACTTTCACCGCCCCTACCCATGAAGCATGTGCTCCCTTTCCCTCTCCCCTGTACCCCTGGCACCTCTGCAGACCTGAGGGCGTTCCCCCCGGCTTTGTGTGTGGAGACTCAAACCCAGCGCCCCGAGCAAGTGTCCCACACCAGGCTACAGCTTTGCGGGTCTCCGGTGCCCCGGAGCCACTAACCTGCTCTCTGCCCAGGCGGCCCGTGCCTGAGCTGGACATCGCTCGGTAATGGGTAGCCTTTTTGTTTGTTTGTTTGTTTGTTTTTTTACATATAGTATGGCTTGAATTCTTTTTTAAAATGGAGCGTGAGCTTCCATGGGAGGTTAAATCCAGGTTCCTATAGATTAGAACAGGTTGGTAGCCTGTAGGCCGGAGAAGATGAGGATATGCCCTGAGTAGGTCAGCCTGGTTCCTTCACCTAACTGGAAACACGAAAGTGTCCCAGACCTAATAAAACAAATAATACCAAAAACAAGCCAGGAAATAAAGTGGATGTTCTGACAGCCAGCAACTTCCAGTCAACTAAGGCCACACCACAAAGCATCAGGGCCTGACTTTAAAGGCAAAGATATGTTCATCCTTTTTCATGGATGAGTAGGGGCGGCTGAATGATGCAGGGACTAAGGCAATGCAAATCTGAGAAGCGTAAAGGATCCCTCCTTACACAGCACGAAGCTTTTCTCTAGTGAAATTAGATTAGAAAATCTTATTTCTATGTGCTAATCTCCAGTGGCAAGCCTGAGAGCAGGCAAGGGGAAGAATCCAAGAATCATGAGGAAAGAAGGTGTTTGTGGTGACCTCAAAGACTCAGACACAGAGAAGGAGGAGCTAAGAACACCCCACAGTCCAAATAACCTAGGGGTTTGTCAACACCCAGTAGGTCTAAAGGGGCTGGGAAGAAGTTAGCTCAATGGATTCTCAAAGTTTTCTTTCAGAACGAATGCTGGACATTTCACTGAGGAGAAACGCAAGGAAGAATAGACTAAAGATTCAGAGAAATAATAATAGTGGCAAACAGGACACCTCCCAACCCAGACACACGCACGCACACACACACACACGCACGCATGCACACAAACACGCACACGTGCACACGCACGCGCACAAAGGAGAGGGAGAAGAGCAGTTGGAGAACAAAAAAAACAAGCTATCAGCATGGGAGGGTTCTCAAAGTCAACAGAAGAGGGCGCACTCCATATGTGAATGAAGTCAATCAGCTTGTGCTATGCTGTTCTTCCTCAAGAGCAGGAAAACAAATTTCACTTCATGTGAAAATGAACTAACAGAAATCAAAGGCAAATTTCATGCAAAGTACTAACAGGGGAAAGAAATGAGAACAGAATAATACCCTCCTAGACTCCCTCATTTTAAACTAGGATAAAGTCATTAATAAAATAACGGAAATTGAGTGTGTTTATCGCACACATGTAAGCTTAGATACTCTGCAGGCTCAGTCACAAGGATAAGACATCCAAAGCCTGGCTAGGAGACTAGTTATCAAAAATTAAAAGCATAGTAATAGCCTAATGAAAATAATCACCCCTGTCCTGCACCCCTCTTCTGACGACCTTGCTGTCCCACAGTTGGCTCCAGTCTCTCCTCAAAGCCACCACAGGCCAGTCCACTAGCACTTGGGCCATTGCCTGCCTCAAGCACATCTTCATTGTCATAAGCCAAAAGGCCTCCCATGCTGACTGGTGAAGATCATCAGGGGCTCCGAGCAGAAGGGATTATTCATGATGGCCGTGAACTTCCTTTGGGTTTCAGACAAGTACCTGAAGCAGTACCACACTAACGCATGAGATGGGCTCAGTGTGGTAAAGCCAGGCAGAGTGATGCGGAGAGAGACCAATCCAGCTGAGTTTAAGCCAGGCACCATTCAAAGGGATTTCTAAATTCAATTTGGCAGCAATTCAGTAAAAACTGCGGAGAAAGAAATAAGTGTGTGGTTTAAACCTGAAGAGCTGACTGACTACATGTCTTGTGTTCATGACTGGGACTATGGGTAGAAGTGGATAAACCAGGTCCTTTCTAGCATTATTAATAGAGTCACTGAAGAGATGGATCATCTTTTCTAAAACATACTCACCAGTAAAGTCTAAATGACAGTTGAGATGCCCAGCTTCTGCTGAAAATGGAGATAAAGAGGAAGCGACAGAGCAGATCTGTTAGGCACTATTGGGTACTTTGTGTTGACCAAAAGAAAAAACAACCACCATGACAACAGACCCTAAGTACGACTTTGTGATTAGAAGAAGGAAAGTATGTAGAACAGGGAATGGTATGAACAATGGGTCAGTCTGGACTGAAAGTAGAAAGAAATGAGAAAAGATATATAACCAAATGAGAGAAAAAGAAAGAGAGAGGCAGAGTTTCTAACAAAAATGGAAGTAAAATTGTCCAGGAGAACAAGGTGGATGGATAGGAAAGGGGAGGGTTTGCTTGACATCCAATATGTACAGGTAAGAAAGGGCTGGAGACACAGCTCAGTGGTGCAAGGCTCTGACTTCCATCATCAGTACCAAAACATGGAGGAACAACACAAATCAGAATCATAAGATCACAGAATTGGGGTAATTGATTTAAAAAATAATTGTAGGTGAAATTTAAAGTTTTTTTAAGTTTTCAGTATATAAGAATAAATTTAAAAGACCTATAAGTGACTGTGGTGGCTTGAATAACAATGGCCCCTCATAAACTCATGTGGCTTAAATGCTTGGCTCATAAAGAGTGGCAAAATTAGGAGGCGTGGCCCTTTTCCAACTTATTGTTCTAAGTTTTATGTAAGTTATATTCTAGTTCCAGCATTTGTTAAGTACACAAACCTTATTTTGCCGTCCTGAGTATAAATTGGAGTAAGTGTGAATGTAAGTTAGAGTAGGTGTGGCCTTGTTGGAGGAAGGGCATCACTGTTTAGGAGATCTTGGAGATGTCCTATGCTCAAGCTACACTCAGTGTGGCACACAGTCTCCTTCCTGCTGCCTTCAGATCCACATGTACAAGACCTCTCAGCTCCTTCTCCAGCACCATGGCTGCCTGCACGCTGCCGTGCTTCCCGCCATGATGATAATGGATGAAATCTCTGAAACTGTAAGCCAGTCCCAATTAAATGTTTTCCTTTATAAGAGTTGCCACAATCCTGGTTTCTCTTCACAGCAATAGAAACCTTAACTAAGACAGTGATAAACACAACACATAATGCCCCAAAAGAGACAGAGGTCTAGAGAGATAGCTTGCTGGGTAAGAGCACTGGTCTCTCTTGTCAAGGATCCTGGTTTGATTCCCAGAACCCACAGGGCAGTTTACAACCATCTGTAACTCCAGTTTTGAGGGATCCAACGTTCTCTTCTGGGCTCCATAAGCACAGAGCATGCACACAGGCAAATACTTATACACATATTGGTTTTCTTTTTTTTTTTCAGGACAAGGTTTCTCTGTGTAGCCTTCACTGGCCTGGACTCACTTTGTAGACCCGGTTGGCCTTGAACTCACAGAGATCCGCCTGTCTCTGCCTCCAGAGTGCTAGAATTAAAGACATGTGCCACTGCTCAGCATGGTTTGTTTCTTTGTTTAATGAAACAGATGAAGAAAACAGGTTGCACATTTAAAACAAAATGGCAAAGAGGAGAGAAGGACCTGCGAAAGATGGCAAATATAAAAGGTAGACAAAAAAATCCATGCTGCACATAATACACATCTCCAAAGACAGAAAGCAAGCAAGGGAAAGGACAAACACGAAAAGGGTTAATTCAATGAAACCTTACTGTGGGGTTCAAAATCTGAGAGAACTAGCTCAGATCAAACGAAACCAAATTGTGTCTTAGTGATGAACTTTAAAAATAAAAGTTCTGGCTATGTAGCCAAAGAGGTAAAGTGTGTAATGGAAAGAAAATTAAATTCTCCTCAAAGTGTCCAAAAGCAGCAGAATGGAATTTAAAAAAAAAAAAACAGGCATGAGGGATGGGGGTGAGAGATCATAGCAAAGGATTTAAAGTCCTTCAAAGTGTAAATGCAGCAAAGCTTGGTGGACATGCACGAACTTGCAGAATGGCGATGCCATGACACCTTTCTTAGGAATCCGTACAAGAATATTCTTCAAGAAAACAGAATGACTGGAAGGAGATTGGGAAAGTGAAAGCTTCCTTGAATCAACAAGTTCCAGGCTACTGAGGGAGTTTAGTGTGCATCCGTCAGAGTAGCTCTATACAACACATGCTAGAAGGAATAAAGAGCAAGAAAAGGCCAGGCATGCAAAGGCTATGTACACGACCCTTTCATTGCTGTGGTGGAAGGTTATCTTTGTTATTATTATTTATTATTATTATTTGTTGTAAGTTATATTCCAATTTCTATATGTTTGCTAAGTACATGAACTTACTCTACAAACATGAATATAAATTAGAATCATCGCTGAAGGCTACAAGATAGCTTAATCCTTCAAGTGTGCATGTGATTCCTAGAAGCCTAAAAAAAAGTGATAAATGCAACAACCTAGAACCTCGGAAGCACTCAGATTGTTCTAGAAATTATATTCCCCACTTTTAAAAAGCTTTTGAAAGAAAACCAGCAAGAGTTCCCTGGGAAAAGTGGTTTCAAATCAGGAGGAAAAAACATAGCAGAAAGCAAGTAGAAACAAACAAAAAGAAACAGCAGGTAAACAAAAGCCCAAAAATGGATAGGTTCTTCTTTTTCCTCTTACATTTATCTTTTATGCATATGATATGAGTGCTTTCCCTGCATATATATATGTGCATCACATGTGTGTCTGGTGCCTGTGGAGGTCAAGAAAGGGAGTTAGCTCTCCTAGAACTGGAGTTACAATGAGACACAATGTGGCCGCTGGGAACTAAACTAAGGTCCTCTGCAAAAGCAGCAACTGCTCTTTGCTGCTGAGCATCTCTCTAGTGCCCAGCAATGGCTAGTTCAGAAGTCTTGGGCGGTCACCTAAAGGAGCTCCTCATATATGAGCCATCTCCGCCAAATAGGAATTGCAACGCAATTAAATAAATAGATCTGTATAAGTGTACAAGTTCAAAATGATAAAAGGTGGCTTTTTTGGGAGTTATTAGATGATAGAAAAGCAATACTTTGTTTTGAAAATTAGCAAATAAATGGAAAACTTCTTACTTGTATCCAATTCCCACACTTTGGACCACCAGAATAAAATGCCATGAACAAGGTGGCCTGGAAACAACAGAAATATATCTCACAGTTTGGAGGCTTGAAAAGGCCAAAATCAGTGTAATCAATGTGTCAGTAGATTATGAAGAGTGGTGCAAGTTTTATAGATGACACATATACCTATGGCCTCATGACAGAAGGCTTGCCATCCAGAATCTCTTAATCCATTCATGAGGGTTCCATCCTCAGGATCTCATCACATTTTAAGGCCATAGCCTCTAACACCATCCAGGAAGTAACCAGGTTACAACCAATGAATAATGGCGGGGCTACAAACATTCAGAGCCTAGCACATACCTTTTCTGTGTAAACTGTATATGACACAGAGCCTTTCTATAGAAGTATTCCACCAAGGAAGTAAAGGTTACCTTGAATTATTACTATCAGCCAGACTTTTGTCTTTGTGACAAAATACCTGAAATAAACAACAAAAAGGATAGGAAAGTGTGTGGGTTCAGAATACTGGTGGCTGAAAGGTATCAGGGAGTGTGGGTACGGACATGGTGGGGAGGAATGTGTTGGCGAATCAACCAAAACCATGTATGTATGAAATCCATGTACTTTCCTATCCCATTTACTCTATTACTTTTGCTATCCCCTCACTTAAACCCTCTTTGCTATTTCTCTACCTCACAAGACATTTTCTACTTTCCTGGCCTCTCTCCATACTTACTCTCATAAATACCCCATATAACAATTAGAATCTAGGATTTGCATATGAGTGAGAATATGTGATATTTATGTCTTTCTGGATCTGGGTTTCTTAACTCAGTACAATATTTTTTCCAGTATATTTTTTCTGCAAGTTTCATGATTTCTTTTTTCTTTCTAGCTGAATAGAATTCTATTGTGGAATATGATGCATTTTCATTACTCAGTCATTCATTGATGGATATCTATGTTATTTCCTGCCTATTGTGAAGAGAGCAGTGATGCACACAGACATGCAATCATCTAAGTGGTGGGATATGGAGCCCTTTGGATTTGTGCCTAGGAGAGTTATAGCTGGGTTATGAAGAGGTTATGCATGCTGCTTTTACACACAAATGCACTTCTCTAAGGTAAATATTCCTCCTATGTCACTGATATTGGAGTTAAGGCCAAAGGTCCAGCTCTAGAGAGTCATAAGAATGGATCCATCTCCAAAAGTCATTCAAAGAGAGGCAAGCCAAGTGTGATGGTGCACGTTTGTACTCTCAGCTAAATGGGACTCTGGGACAGGAAGATTGTAAGTGCAAGGCTTGCCTAGGCTCCTAGGCTACAGAGTGAGTTCCAGACCAGCCCTGACAACTTAGAGACTGTGTCACAAAATACAAAGTGAAAATGTAGCTGCAAGTGTAACTTGGTGTTAGAGCATTTGCCTAGCATATGCAAAGCCTCATTTCCCCTCCAACATGCGGGGTGAGATACTAAGGCGGCGAAGGCAGGAAAGGAGCTTTCTTCCAGTGTAAGCACATGGCAGAGAACAGAAAACAGATTTTTTTCTCTTTTCTTTCTGCCTTCTTTTCTATTATGAAACAGGGCTCCAAAAACTGGCTTCTAACTTAATATGTAACTAAAAGTAATTTTTTTTGAAATGCTCTACATTTTATTACTGGACAAACCACACCCCCAATTTAGACATGACCAAGTCTCCAGGATAAAAATGCTGAGCTCCATCTGGTAGGATGGATTGATGACCATGACTCAGAATAAAGCCTCAGTCTTGCTGCTGTGTGCATCCTTAGAGTTCCAGCTTTGTTCTCCAGTGTCTTCTCTTGGAGTTGTACCTGATTTTGTTACCAGTTTTCATACGAATCCATTGAGGAATAGGACTGTGCTTTTGTTTCTTGGCCAAGAATTGCTTGATTCTGAAAGTCTTGTGAGAAGACATGACGAGAAGCCGAGTCTGATGCACAGCGTGCGATGGCGGAGGAAAGGAAAAGAGGAGGTCCCAGCCAGAAGAACACTACTAAAGATAATATTAAACTTCTGGTCCTCCTGCCTCTACCTCCCAAGTATTAGGATTACAGGCATGAGCCACAGTCCTCACCTTAGGGTGAGGGGCATGTAGGAGGGACTGAGAGGGGAGAAGGGGGCTGCTGTTGCGATGTAAAATGTGCAGCATACTCCTGTTCTGAGAAGGAGAGGTGTGGTACCTATACTAGGTTCTTGACTATGCCTGGAATTAACTAAAACCCTAAATGGCTGTGCATACCTGGGAGGGATTTGGTGCTTAATTGGATCATTTGCTACAGAGCATGGAGGTAGGAAGAGACTCTTTTAATCTGGATCTTTTGAGCTGGGAAAACTGACCTGTAATCTGGGCCACGCCTTCTGCTGTAAACCTATATAAGGTCATGGAAAAGGGAAATTTTCTGTACTTATCTGCTTCCTTCTGTCCTTGCTAGCAAGTCCATTCCTTCACTGTAGTTAGAGCCTATTTCTTTGGGATTCTTGTGTATACTGAAAACCAGCTGCGAGACTTCGCCTCCTGGACAGAGCAACTATTGGATTCTTAGGCCTTCCACATACATAGGCAGCCGTTGTTGGGTTAGCCAGACCACAGCCTGTAAATCATTCTAATAAATTCCATATATATATATATATATATATATATATATATATATATATATATGCCCTGGAACAATAGATGAGAGAGTCATTCTGTTCCTCTAGAGAACACTGACTGATACAAGAAGCCATGATAGACTTAGCATTAGAGTCACTGTGGACAGGAAGAACAGAGAAATAGCTGTATGGCTCAGCCTCTCCAGGCTGAATTTATGACATGGAAGTTTGAGGAAAAAATCTTCAGGATGTGTTCAAAGATGTCTGATTTTACTTTTAAGATACAGTGAAAGATGCATGAGAACAGATTTCATCTAGAGAGACAATTGGCATTTGTCCTATCAATGTGATTAAGTAATCCAAAAGGCCAAAGATGGCTTTCCCTTTGGGGATGAAAAAGTACCTCTTCAGAAATTGTGTATCTTAATGACTTTTATCTGTTTATGTCTTCAGACCTTTATGGAAATCTAGCAGATAGAATTTTTGTAACCAAAGTGTTCTGTTCTTACTTTAAGGGGAAAACTGTGCTCCCTCCCTCATAGAAAGAAAGAAAAGAAAGAAAGAAAGAAAGAAAGAAAGAAAGAAAGAAAGAAAGAAAGAAAAGAAGGAAGGAAGGAAGGTAGGTAACTGACACAGTCTGCCTCCTGCAAAGTCACTGAGATCTGCCTGCCTCTACCTCCTGAGTGCTGAGATTAAAGGCGTGCGCCATCACCACCTGGCTTTAATTACTTTTCTATTGCAATAATAAAACACCATGACCAAGGAAACTTTTAGGGATAAAAAAGAGTTTATTTTGGGCTTTCAGTTCGAGAGGGTTAGAGCCTCTGATGGCATAGAGGAGATAGCAGGTGGAAAGCAGATGGAACAGCAGCTTAGAATTCATACCTCGAAGCATAGGCAGAACAGAGAGAGTGCACTGTAAGGGCACAAGTCTTTTGAAATCTCAAAGCTTCTTTCCTCCTGCAAGGCCATATCTCCTAATCCTTCCCCAAAGAGCCACTAACTAGGTGGGTACCAAGTATTCAAATGCCTGAAACTTATGAGGGCATCTCTTCCAAACAGAACACAAAGCGGATGCAAAAGGAGGCAAGTCTTCCTGAGTCACCTACTTCTTCCAACTAGGCCCCATCTCTTAGTCCTCAAAATCCCCCAGTTATGAATCTGCCAAACGACTAAAATGCCCATTAGATCACATGATAGTTTTATATGAGGTTTGAAATGTAGACTATGATTCACATATACTTCTTTAACTGAGTTCTATCCCATTGTTTACTATGTATCATGTGAGTGCACATTTGTGTGTGTGTGTGTCTGAGTGTGCGTGAGTGTGAGTGTTGTGTGATTGCACTTATGTAGAAGTCATAGGAAAGCATGTTGGCGTTGGTTTTCTTCTTTCACTGTATTCATCACAGACACTGATCTCAAGTCATTAGGCTTTAGAGGTAGGTGCCTGGTACTGAGTCATCTAGTTGACACCTAAGTCAGAGTTGTAAAAGGCCTTCTTTATTTTGAGATTCTAAAATTTGATGAACAGCCCTATATTTTCCTTGTACTGTATGTTTTCCTCCATAGGCAACCCAGTTGGCATAATCAGTACAAATGGACAAAGTACAGTTTGCATCCAGATTTATCTGCTCCAAATGCCTCTCCAGGGTTGAAGAACATCTGAGCCCCAGACTTAGTAAAATACCAGAGAATGCTGTAGGTTGTTAAGGCATTAGTCCCGCTATCATTTCAGTTGCATACAGCCACAGGACCTTTGTCTGTTCTACTATTTGGCTAGACTGCTCTGTAGTGGATGTAAACATGTTTTTGTTTTGATCCCAAGTTTAGGATGGGGAACAGACTTGTGAGAGATCAGGTGATGTTTATCTACTTAGAAGCTGAATCACTTTGGAGAGGGGGACTTGGTTTTTGCCAGCTGAAAAACATCCTAGTACAGACTCTGAAAGGATATATATATACACACACACATACATACATATATATATATATATATATATATATATATATATATATATACACATATATATGAGAACACAATAGGAGGTTGGGGTTTTTTGGGTCTTGGTATTCTTTGGCTTTTCATTGCTCCACTTTGAGACCCTCCTAAAGAGAACCGCTCCAGCGAAGGCTTCGAAGCTTTGGGTTCCAGCTGCTGTTTCAGGTTCTAGCAGCAACTTTTGTGGAATTGCTGGTCTGCTGAAATCCTGCCGACTACACCAGGGGAATTGCTCCCAGGAACTGAGTCCAAAAAGGTCTACTTCCCCTGTTCCCATCAACCTCCTTTCTCTCCTATGTAGGGTAGGTGGGCTAGAAGGGAAATATAAGCATTAAAGAACCTCAAATAAAGTAGGTTTGGAAAAAGTGAAGCCTACATGTGACACCCAACACTACTCCTCTACATATACACAGATAGCCACCTTTTCTCTAGCTTTCCGATCATAAGCCATGTTCTCCAGAATCTTTGCTGGTCCCCTTTTATTTTATTTTTTTGAAGAATAAATATTAAAATTTATTATACACCCGAGAACACATTGTATATTTGTTTGATTTTCTAGCTGGGTCATATAGTATGCTCTTATCCTCATGGTGAAAATTTATACTAACCATAGGAAAGAAGATGGACACATTTAACATACATACTGTGGACTCTGGCAGTGGGTGATGGTCCACAAACAGATCCTGCTGAAACTATAAAATACTGTTATGGCTGGTTCCCTTTTATAAAGAATAGCAAAAACAGCCCATTATCTTGTGCTTCCTAGCCCTTGGTCCTGCTATTCTGTTAATTCAGAGTACTTCTTTTTACCAAAAGTTTTAGTTCAGATTTGCTTCTTCGTGCCTATTTGTCCATGTCTGTGGGATGGTAGTTCTGGAAAGCAAAGAAGCAGCTTCTCCTGTTTTTGTCACTACTGGATCTTGAAATGGAAGTTTTGGTTTCTTTGTAAGCTCAGTCGTGTTATGTAAATATGTTTTTGTTTTCATCCCAGGTGTGGGATTTCAGTTTGCTCAGAGCTGCTAACCTTCTCCTGGGGAGAGCGGCTTTAGCCAGCTGGTAAGGGCTTCCTCCTCAGGCTGCATGGAGAGGGGCGTGGTCTAAGGCTCTGGGGATATACATGAGAGCCCAGAGAGAGCCTGGCGAGGCATGTGGTGTCGGCCTCTGGCCTGTAGCAGTAGGAAGAGACCAGAGACGATGGTGTCCCAAGAACTAACTCCTGTACTGACATTTAATCCACCATCCATTTGTGTCATTCTAATCTCCACCTCCACCCTCAGTTGGCCATTTCTCTGTGCTTCCATTTAAATGACTTTGCAAGCTTAGTGCCTATCCTCAGACTGTTCTGTCTCTTCATTTCAATCCTCTTAGAAGGCATCGCCTTCAGAATATCTGTTAGACATCAAGTTTCTTTAAATTCTCTTCATTACTTCCCCCACAAGCCTGCCATGGTGCCTGACTTCCTAGAGACAAAGGATGATGATCTCGTGTATGAAATCAGACCCTTTGGTGTTCTAGCCTTGTGATCCTAGACCTTGATTTTCTCATCCTCAAAATAAAAGCCATATCTTAGAACCTCAAGGGTGGTTAAATGTATTCATGTACATGCCTAGTCCCATCAGCAGCAGTTGATAGATGGGAAGTGTAGATATCCTTGACTTCTTCCTCACTCTACCCATTCAATCCAGACCAATTTCTGCCAAGCTTACCTGTCAAATTGTTAATAGAATACATCCATCTGTTCCCAGACCTACCAGAGCCATAAGCATGTCATCGCAAACTTTTGAGAAACCCAAAAAAGTTTCTCAGAATCCACTTTCTCCCATGCCAATCCTGTCTTCATCTGACCACCAAACTGAGGGTGATTGTTACTCTTCATTATCAACCAGACTGAATTTTGAATAATCTAGGATGTGTGTCTAGGAGGGTTATTTCCACAGAGATTTAGCTGAGGACAGAAGCTCACCCTGAGTGTGAGCCATATCATCCCATGAGCTGAAGTCCCAGAATGAATAAAAAAGCAAACAAGTATTCATTTCTCATTCTCTCTACTTCATGACTGGGGCTATAATGTGACCAGCTTCCTTATGTTCTCACCTCCATCGTCATAAACTGAATTTCTCTCAACTGTAAAACAAAATAAATCCTTCTTCCCTTTCATGGCTCTTTGGCCATAATGAAGAAAGCAACTAAGGCATCAAGCATTCAAAACCAATCTTGTTGACACATGACTACTTCAAAGCCTTCCAAACAGTTCCCTTGCCTGCAGGGCACAAGCATGAAGTCCTGAAGAAAACCACTAAAGCTCTCCATGACCTGCCTTCTCTGAAGCTGTCTCCAAAAGCCCTAGTGCTTCCTGATATAACCTTTCTGTCTCATCCCCAAACCTGAATTGGAACTGTTCTTTGTGGTACCCACTTACTTTGAGAGCCCTGATAAATCCTACTCTGTGATAGGCATTGTGTCAGGTGAAGAAAAAGTTCAGGGTGCCAGGGCACCACAGAATAAGAAGGTCTTCCTTATCTAGCAATGTTACCAGTGCATCTTCAGCACAGAACCAGTAGGTGAGAAGGAATGAGGTCAAGCAGAGAATACTGGGTGACACCATATTGGTATTTCCTCATAGTAATTGCCATGAGAATTCACCCTGGAAGGTACTTAAGCTAAGAATATCTTCCTTTTTGCTTGCACAAGCCCATCAAACTTCCCTCTTGGTTTTTACATATTATTTGACCCTTCTAGGTAGTAGTACCTCTTTGGATAAAGCCATGATCTTTGCCAATAATGGAGAGTTTAGGAGTTGGGAAGAATGGATAAGTAGAAGGTAGGCGCTTGCTTTATAACACACTCTGTACATCTGTGTACTCATATGGTCTAGCAAAGCTTTTAGGACTTCAATCACAGGCTGAATCTCTGTTCACTCACCCCTACTGCCCTGAGAGCCTTGTTGTTTTATGGCTAGAACTTTACATCGCTTTATATGGTTATCTGAGTAATGTTAGTTGTCCCTTTCACAACACAAAAGATTGTGCATTTGTGCTCACTTTGGTTTTCTCAGAGCCTGACACCATCTGGAACATGACAGGCACCCATGCAAAAATGCTTATGGATAAGTAGAAGTTGAACAGGCTACATCACCCATTACTCTTACATCTCCCAGAATAAGCATTTAGTAATTAAAGAGTGGTGGAGTTGATCTTGTTAAATTGTATATATTTCAACTGGATTCAAAATGGAAACAATTTCCAGAAGTAAACTCTTGAAAGGAAAATCTTGATTATTTAGCTATGCACCACTCAGCACCCTAGAAGCCCCACAGGATTCCTGGCCACAATCCCATGCTTTCCAGAGTTTATGGGAGATTGCACAGTGCTACTCAGCCAGAGGTGGGCCATTTATGCTGAATGACAAAAGGTCTTCCCCACTGCTGCTTCCCAAGTTGGCATTGCTCATTAAGGACAATTAAGTAGTACAGAGGTGGACTAGGATGATGTCCTGTCTTTGAGGCCGCATAGAACAACTATCCTAGCTGCTACGAAAAAAAAAGAAAAGAAAAGAAAAGAAAAGAAAAGAAAAGAGGGAAGAAGAGGCTCTGTAGGCAGTAGATGTTTCCTGAATTCTTTTTGTTCCCTGTTAAACTATATGTATATATAGTATGTGTGTGTGTGTGTATGCATGTGTGTGTGTATATATATATACATACTCTGTGGGTGTTCATGTAATTACATGAGCCCACAGGCATATGTGTGGAAGTCAGAACACTATCTAGGGTGTCAATCCTTGCCTTCCACCTTGTTTGAGTCAGGGTCTCTTGTCTGCCATTTTGTTCTCTAAGTTGGCTGGCCCATAAGCTTCCAGTGGTTCTCCTATCCTCTGCCTCCCATCTCGCTGTATAATCACTAATGTTACAGATATATACTAATAAGTCTGACATCATGCATATTCTAGGCATCCAAGCTCCCAGTTTTTCATTCTTGAACAGCAAGTGTCCCAATTTATGAGCTATTCCTCTATAATTTCCATCCTACAAATGAGGAAAGTGAGGTGCCAAGAAAAGCAAGGAATGATATTTATTAAGAGAGAAAGTACACAAACTCAAAAGCAAGTACACAGAGTAAGACGGGATAAGCAAGGTGCTCAATTCCATATGAAGAGCAATCTTGTGGGGACGAAAGGCAATCCTTGCCAAAGTAACCAAGGGGTAGCACCAACGTCCATGTGGAGGACCAGCCTGAGTGAGTTCCCCACACTGCCCCACTCACAGGTGTCCTCGTTATGGTCATTATATAGATGATGAAAATGAGCTTTTAAAAATGGTTAACTACAGCCGGGCGTGGTGGCGCACGCCTGTAATCCCAGCACTCGGGAGGCAGAGGCAGGCGGATCACTGTGAGTTTGAGGCCAGCCTGGTCTACACAGTGAGTCCAGGACAGCCAAGGGTACACAGAGAAACCCTGTGTCAAAAAACCCAAAAACAAAAATTAAAACAAACAAACAAACAAACAAAATGGTTGACTAGAAAGCATTGATCAGGGTAACAAATCTATCGAGTTAGGGTAGGGAGGCTGGGCTTGGAATAAAGGCCCACCAACCAACTCCCGCACTGTTGTTGGGCTGCAGAAGCTCTAAAGCCTTCCTACACACCATAGCAACTTAAAGAGACTCCACATTTCTGAAAATTCAAGGGCAGTACTGAGGCTGATGTTCCCACCTCTCTAACTCCTCTGCAGTCACACTGTCAATGCTGATCCAGCAGGGCCCTGTTGCTGAAGAGCTTCCCTTGTCTGTGTGTTTTAGCATATCTCTTTCTTCATATCTGGAATGCCCTTTCCTGTAGTCACCCAAGGGACACCCTCCACATATTCCCACACAATAGTCTGTCCTTAATCTATCCTCCCTGGAAACCTTGACATTCTCTTGCTACTGTAGTGACAATGAGGTCCATTTTTGTGAAGACTTAGGATTGTTTTTATCTAGTCTCTGTGATGAATTATTGCTTTTCCATGAGAAGTGACCTTGCCCTATTTATTTTTTATGACAAATGAGAAATAGAAGCTTGTAGAAATGATTCATAAATGCCATGTTCCTCCACAGTCCTGGAACTGATTATGGTTTAACCCGAGTCTTGAGCATTCTGACGGTCCACCCATGTTCCTGCCTAGTGGTCACAAATCAGCAGTATCATATAAGACATAGGAGGCGACGAGGATCCACAGATGCAAACTTCACAGTTAATGATAACAGTTACTGAGAACAGGTCAATATGCACGAAACCTAGCAAGTATAGAGTAACAATGCAGTTCTCACGGAGTTCTGGAGAGCCCTGAGCAGTTCTTGTGACCTTTTGAGGTAGAGTCCAGAAAACCAATTATATCTTGAGAGTGAGGCTAATATGGTTTTGTCTTTTGTTTTCTCCTTCTTTTTCAAGGGCATAAAGGAATGTTCTGGAGATTATCTAAGTGTGGTAGCCTGAACTCAGAAATGGCAATGAAAAACCAACTATCTTCTCAGACATCCAAAGGAATCAAAAATGTAAAAGGGAACTAACGAAATGGCTCAGCTTGTAAAGTGAAGGCTCCAAGTGTCAACCTTGGGCTTTCACATGCATATGTATCCATACATATGTGAATGCACACACATACATGAACATCAAACATATATACACATGCAAAAATGGAAAAGAATTCTTCTTACTAAAGATCATTTTATATAGTTTCTTTATAAAACATTATTGTGTTAATATATCTTATTAATGACATCTTTAAACAAAAATATTTTTTAAATTCTCATTATTTTTTACTTCAGGGAAGTAAATTTTGTACTGTATTAAAACACACACATGAATACATAGCCAACCTGAAGGGTTCTCAATAATCTATAAGAGAAGCAGTAAGCAGGAGGATCAGGAGTTTGAGGCTAGCCTGGGCTATACTTTTAGGCCTGGCATAGTGGTGCACACCTTTAATCCCAGCACTTGGAAGGAGAGACCGGCAGCTCTCTGTGTGTTCCAGGCCAATCTGGTCTGCATAGCAAGTTTCAAGCTACTCAGGGCTGCATAGTGAGACCGTGTCTCAATTTAACAACAGCAAAACAAGAACGTAAAGGGCTACGAAATCAAAAGTTTTGAGAGGGGTTGTTTTTGAGAACTGGTAAACTACTGTTGCTTAATCTGATGCTCCAAATTGGTGTTAGTAGAGTTGAGTTGGATTTTACTTAAAAATATGTTATAAGCCTAACCCTGAGGACCTCAAGATTAGACTCTGAAGCTCTTCCGTCAGCGTGAGGCTCGCTGAATAGAATGTGCTGTGCTGTGCTGTGCTGTGCTGTGCTGTGCTGTGCTGTGCTGTGCTGAGCAGGAAGTTCGTGTTGTTTGAGGGAATCTCTGCTCAAAGGACGCAGGATAATAATGTAGACTTCAAAATTTTAGAACCAGTTCAAACATCTTTGTTCCAGAGGTTTGGGAGGTATATGGAAGAGGAAGAAAATGGCATTTCCAACTCTTTAATGACAGGAAATGTTACTAGGAAGAAAGGAGTTTAGTTTGTAAATTTAGAGTAACAAAAGGCAAAGTGAGGCAGAAACCATTGCTAGACTTGCATTGTTACAGTCATGCCAGAGAGGTTGGCTACGAGCCCAGCTGGATACTGTGGGCCACTGAGCCCTACACCTCATGGCCTTAGCAGTAATAACACACACACACACACACACACACACACACACACACACACACACACA
>OU015760.1:114565231-114601023 GCA_907169655.1 Acomys percivali
ACACACACACACACACACACACACACACACACACACACACACACACACACGCCCGCATGCATTGGCATAGTCCTTGCTTTAAAGGGAACACTTTGCCAACTGTCACCTGGAGTGGCCCTTCAGCCTTTCTGTGTGCCTCTTCTCACTCTCAGTCAGCACATGCGCCATAGCTCCTCTGCTACACAGCCTCACAGGCATGGCTATAATCTCAGGCCATGCTGTGTCTCAGGAAAGTCCATATCTGGAAACTATGTATTCCACTCAGCAGAAGGGTATTCTCTGCTCTATTATCAAAAACTCTGACCCTTTCTAAATCGCTTCCTAGCTGCTCTCAGCTTATGATTGCAGTGGTTCCCTTAGCAACAGCTGGAGCTGGCAACCTCTTCTCTAATGCAGACCACTCTAGTGTACTTTTCCACTGAATATGCTTCCACAGCACATTTAAATATAGCCCCCTCTCTACCTGCTGTGCAAAACCCTTCATTCTTGTTTGCCTGTGTGCATTTCCAGCCTAGTGCCTCACTGTCCCTTTCTTTCCTTGCTCTTTGTACCCCCCAGGCCTCTATGCCTTCATGCTGATCCTAGCACTGGACACATCTTTTATTTCCTCTGCCACTCCACACTTTCAGGCTAGCTGAGTCTCTGTTTCCAATCTCAAAACAGTTTTCTCAATGACCCTTTGAGTCTTCTAAACTGAGTTTTGTGCCTTTACTGTTGCTCTCAGTCTGGTCCAGTGCCCATCCCCACCTGTGCTAGTTAGTTTTTTGTCAACTTGAAACAAGCTAGAGTCATCTTGGAAGAAGGAACCTCAACTGCAAAAACTGCTTCCATCAAATTGCCCCATAGGCAAGTGTCTGGGGACATTTTATTGATTGATGTTTGATGCAAGACAGTCCAGCCCACTTTGAGAGGTGCCACACTGAGCAGATGGTCCTGGGTTGTATTTAAAAAGCAAGATGTGAGCCAGGCACAGTGGCTGGGAGGCAGAGACAGGCAGATCTCTGTGAGTTCGAGGCTAGACTGGACAAAGTGAGTCCAGGACAGCCAGGGCCACACAGAAACCCTGTCTTGAAAAACAAACAAAAAAAGCAAGCTGTGTAAGCCATAAAGAGTAAGGCAATAAACATGACTTCTCCATGCTTCTGCTGTAGCTCCTGCCTCCAGGTTCTTGCATTCCTATCACAACAGAAAACAAACTAATACATGGCCGTAGGCAAAGACCATGAACTCCAAAGGACTTCATGCCTTCCTCCCCACCAAAGGGCAAAATCAGGCACAAATGTGCACAAAGTTCTCAGAAGACCCAGCAGGCAAATCAAGCTAGGCAAGGGTCATTGAACAACTATTCAAATCCCAAAGTCTCTCAAAGGACAGAGCCTGAGGCTACAGAGCCTCAATGGGAACTGGAAAGCTAGAGTCCCAGGAAAAGGAGGAGCCATAGGAGGACCACAGGCATATAGTGGGGACTGCTACCCAACAAAGGGGAAGACCTTCAATAGCAGGTTGGGCAAGGGTGTTCTTGCCTTCTCGTGAAGCTTCCTCTCACTTCTCTCACATCCTGACTACTACTGTGCGGAGCCTCTTTTGGTTTCCTCTTCAGACTCTCCTGGGTAACTGGGCTTGGGGAAGTGAGTCTCCCATGATACAGAATGCAGGTTGAGGATATCATGGGGTGCCTCAAGATCAGTGTGTGTGGAACCCTGCTTTGTAAGGTTAAAGTCTGGTGTTTCCTGATAGCCAACGGAGCTTGGTCTATTACAATAGAGTCCCCTTCTCAGCAGGGTTCTCTCTTCACCTGATCTGGGGACCCCCAGATCTTGTAAAGAGCATCATATAGCCCTCAGGGAGATTACAGACCTGACCCTTTCCTCACATAACATATTCATCAAGCACCTAGGAATTCCTTGAGACACCCTACCCTATGCTAAGCAAATCTTTAATCTTACCTAAAAGTTCTATCCCCACTATAGGATAATTAAGTACTGTGTTCTGCTTCTTGTGACAGGACCCCATGCTACTGCATATAAATGAAGTACTGTACCACTGCACGTAAATCAAGTATCCCTAGCCCTAGTGAACCAAACACATTCAACCTCAAACCCCTCTTCAATGCCACCCAAGGTTTATAAATCCATAATTCAGAAATAAAGCCTGGTTTGCTCTCTCATGCTCAAGACATTCCTCCACCATGACCTTCTGAGACTCCATTTATTCTGTGGAAAAGAGGGCTCCCCTCCTCCATGGAGAATCACAGCTTTATGCCTGAAACAGTGATGCCTGAAGCCCACTCCATTGAAGCAAGATCAAGATCGTGCTGACCGCCCGCTGGGGCTTTAGCTCACTTCAGTTCACTAGAGCTGCCTTGCAGGGGCATCTGCCCACATCCTCTGCCATGCTTAGCACAGCAGCTTAACCAAAGAGCTGTAACACTGAGGTATCATCACAAGCCTTTGGAACGCCCAAGTTTCCACTGCCTTCTGATACTGGCAATCTCATTCTAAAAGAGCTAACTGTAACATCCAGTAGAAAACACAATTTCCACCTCCCCCAGTGAGACCTGGAGTCTTGTCTAGCACACAAGCCCCTGAGAAAGAAACAAGACCTCTGATCTTGAGGTCTGTCTGTTCTCATCTGAAAGCAAGCAGCTCCTGGGCTGGCCTCTCAGAAATGGAACCCAGGACACCTGCTGGGTGCTGAGTGACAGGTTTGCAGAGATTGGAACCCTGTAGGAACAGGACTCAGGACAGCTGAGCGGAACAGATCTGCTCTCTCCCTTCCTCTTTATCTCCATTTTCAGCAGAAGCTGAGCATCTCAACTGTCAGTTAGTGTTAAACAGAGCCACATAGGAGGAGTCAGTCCTCCTGCCTGAGAATAGGCCAGTGGGTATATACACAATGTCCACAAGGCATTATTTAGTCACCCAGGAAAGGCCAGAAACAAACCCAACCTTGACCAGCACAGCCCTGACTAGCAGCCATACCCAGTCTGTGGGCCATAGGAACACAGATATGGTAGCAAAAAGTGGAGAGATTGTGCCTATCACGACCTCGTGTTCTATCTTCATTGGGATTTTATTGCTGTGAGGAGACACCATGAGCACCGCAGTTCTCACAAAGTAAAGTGTTTACTTTAAGCTGGCCTACATTTAGAGGGTTAGTCTGTTGTTATGGTGGGAAGCATGGCAGCACGCAGGCAGACATGGGGCTGGAGAAGGAGCTGAGAGATATTCTACATCTGGATCTGCAGATAGCAAAAGGAGACTCTGTGCCACACTGGGCAGACTTGAACAAAGGAGGCCTCAAAGCCTGCCCACACAGTGACACACCTACTCCAACAAGGCCACACCTCCTAATGGTGCCACCCACTATGGACCAAGCATTCAAACACATGAGTCTATGGGGACCATTACTGTTCAAACCACCACAGGTCCTCACAGGTGGTCACCATAAGTATGTGGCTCATATCCTTCCAGACTGATTCTTGGAGGCTTCAAAAACACACTGGTGTTAGTTGGGAGCCCTGATTCAGAAGCAAACAGTCGCTACCAAGAGAGAGCTTAGCACTATTAGTCATGTGCCAGTGCCTTCCAGCTGTCTCTCCTGGTTTGTCATCCTCAACCAAGTACTTCATGTCCCTTGGCTGTTGTTGATTCCAGGGACTATTACCATTAGTCCAAGTATGCCTGAGACGTCTTTCCAAGACATGGGCCATGGAGGCTGCTGTCTTAATGAGCTGTGTACACAAAGTAAAACTTGAGACTTCCGATGCCTCAAGCTCTTTTTTTTAAATTTAAACGTATTCCATTTATTCACTTTACATCCCAATTGTAGCCACCTCCTTCCTCTCCTCCCTATCCCACGCTCCCTCCATCTTCCCCTTGTCCCCCTCCCCTACTCCTTAGAAAAGAGCATCACCAACCCACCCCAGCACCTCAAGTCTGAAGAGAATTGTGATGCTGTCCCCCTCCTCCTCCCTTCCTAAGAACTCTTCTGAGGACTTTTCTTATTCAAGGCTTTAATTGCTTTAATGAAACACCACCACCATCAGAAGCATACTGTCAGACTGACACAGGGAACTGTGATCAATATGTAGTGTGCCATGGAAAGTAAAGCCATGGGCAGTGCCATGGAAGGCAAGGCTGTAGAGCCAGCAACAGGATCGTCTTGTGAGGAGCCAGGTGGGTGGGTGCTAGGACACCTTGATCTTAGACTTTGAGAAGGTCACGGCCCTGTCTTAAACATCACAGTGTGCCCTGGAGCATGACCACAGGTCCCTCGGGTAATTAGTGGGGCTCTGAACCACAAAGCCTTCTGCAGAGGAATCTGTCCGCTTGAACCCAACATCTAAGCAAAACAAGCAGCCTGCCTCAGGACTGCTTTGCACTGTGCCTGGAGAGCAGCACTTCTGGGGAGGAGCTGGCATATGAAGGCCTATGACATTTTGCTGGAAGAAGGCAAGCTGAGAGTTTGAGCCCGTGTTGGCAGCTTGCTACAGGAAGCCAAAAGTGCTGGGAACTGACTTCTGTGTGCAAGAACAGGATTCTCAGAAGCAAGGCATTATCTCAGGATCCATGAAAAGGGAGTGGGGTTTGGAGGAGGAGGATGCCCTTCGAAAGGGCTGTGCATGACATGAAGAAGCTTCAAGTAAGGAAATAATCAGACAGCAGAGTGCACCTCCAGATGCACTGCCTTTAAGGACCTGGGCAGCAAGCTTTGGAGGAACTCAGCCAAACCCTTATATGCAGCAAAGTGCCTGGCATGTATCTGGGCCTCTGTCTTGGTCCATACCATTCTGAAGTGAAAGAGTGAGAGGGTTGAGGGAGGTCCTCTATGAACAAGTCAAGGGCAAAGGAAAAAGGCAGACTATTTGTCCTTTCTGAAGTATCTGCTATGCAGGAAAAGACTGAAGTCTGGGAATGGGGTGGCCCCCAAGGGCCTGCTGGTTCCTGGGGACAAGGGAGGGAACAAGGGTATGGTCCTCATCTTGTGACCTCTTTCATATAGTTACGCCATAGCACCCAGTCTCAATTGTTTTATTGTAGAAGCACAACAGACTAGTAATCTCACCAGTTTATTGACTGAAAGCCACCAAACAGGAAACAGTTCTAGAAAATACAAACCATTTTTGGAACACTAAGCAAATCATTGGCTACCTGGCCACAGGGGAAGAGATAAAGAGATTAGAGGGGCTGATGAAACTTTGAGGTCAATATGCTGTTGACTTCATTTAGGTGAAGACTTAATAGTTGCATGTGTGGTTATGAAATCTTACCAAAGTACGGTGCTTGAATCACTGTTTAATTACTACAGTTTAAACATGCAATGTGTTGCATGTCAAAACCCAACACATATGGTTTAATTTTCAAAAACACACAAGAAAAAGACAAACAATTTCTGGTGCCCCCTATTTGATCACTTCCCCTTGGTGGGGAGGCCCAGCGGACACACAGAGGAAGGGGAAGCGGGCTATCCAGATGAGACCTGATAGGCTGTGGTCATATGGTGGGGGAGGTGGTCCCCTTCTGTCACAGGTCTAGGGGAGGGGAATAGGGTGAAAGAGGGACAGAGGGGGGAATGGGAAGATACAAGTGAGGGGATAACAATTAGGATGTAATCTGAATAAATTATTTGAAAAATCACGATGTTCCAGCTAGTTAATAAGCTAGCATTGCTAGCAATGCAAGACTGTGTTTAAGAATAGCTGGTGGCTTCTCCTGAGTCATAGATTCAATGTTATAGAGGGTCAACGGATGTAATAAATTGGTCATATTTCTATTGGACTGTTAGAAAAATCTTTTGAATTAAAATAAAACAGGGGTGTGTGTGTGTGTGTGTGTGTGTGTGTGTGTGTGTGTGTGTGTGTGTATAAGAAGGAAAGCGGGGGAGGGAGGGAGAGAAAAAGAGGGAGAAGAAAGAGAGAGAGAGATGGAGGGAGGGTGGTGAATGAATATGTGTGTATATATGTGTGTGCAAAAAAGGAAAAAAAGACAGCTGTGTAAAGTTGAGGAAATGATTTGAGCAAGCACATTACAAAGGAAGGTACAGAAATGAGCACTTCAAACATAAAAACCTATTTAATGTAATTAGTCATCAAGGAAATGATCACAGAAATCACTTCCCACCCACTTGAATGGATAAAAATAAAGGTTTGCAACCCACATGTTGATGAGGATGAGAAAGAAAATGAACTGACACATTCCTGGTAGGAGTCTCAACTGCATATCCACTTTGAAAAACATTCTGGCACTTGCTAATAACACATACAACTACCCTATGACATGGCAAATTCTTCCTCCCAGGTTTTTAAAGAAATGAAAGCATATGTTCACTCAAAAAGATACATAACTATTTATATAGTAAATAACAACTCAAATTGGAAATAGCCCGTATCATAAGGCAGTGAATGAATCAACTAGCCATTTAATGAAAAATGACTCAGCAATGAAAGGAAATGGAACATATTTCAACAATATAGAGGAAACTCAAAAAAACCAGAGTAAAGGAAAAAATTCAGACAAAAATAGAAGAAAATAGTACATACTATCTGATTCCATTCACATGCAATAATAATTACTCAAATAGGCTGTCTAGGGTGAGACAATTTAGAATAGTGGCTTCCCCTGTGGAATTGTGCTGGAAATGAGCTGGAATGGGATGCATGGGAAATTTCCAGACATCTCATAATGGTTTCTGTCTGGATAGGGGGTTTAGGAAAGGTATTTGTCAAAACTTACCATATGGATTTGTACATTTCACTGAATGCAAATTTTGCCTCAAAAAGATAAAGGGACAGTAAAAAAAAGTTCACCTCTAGCTAATGTTATACTTGATGAAGTAAAGTGCACTAATTGTATCTTATTTTGAAACACATCAGTAAAATAAATACAACCAAATACAGCACAATACTGCAGTTTTACAGAAGCATGCACATACACCCCTCCTGGTCACTCCAAAGACCATCCAGATGAATGTTGCGTCAAGTTGTCATCACTCTTCTAAAGAGTTTTGTATTGATCTTTGTTTATTAGTGGCTTCCTTGGGAAACCAGTATCGTTAAGAAAGCAGTTGCTTGTGCTGCCAAGGACGAACAAATGCAGAGCAACGAAGTTGACAAAAAAAAAAAGTCATCTTGAACTGGCAACTGCTTGCAGCACCTCTGAACCAAGACACTTGTTTGAGGATTCACAGTATAGACTGCTATTTTGAAATTTAGGTTACTATTTATTTATTATGTGTACCCCCAAATACACATACAATACTCTCACAGGAGCTCTTAGGTACCTAATGTGTGCTTCTTAGGATCAGCATGAGGGTCAAGTTTTGTTCATGGTTGTATTCTTGCTGTGTGGCACACCGAGGACTCACATGACTTTCTGAGGGACTCCGACCTCTACACCCTTTTCTTGAGTGCCCTCTCCCAGCCCTATCATCATTCTGAAGGTCTTAGCCTTACCAATTTCATTATCTCCCCCCACTAATCCATTTATCATTTGTTTTTACATTCATACCGAACTCATCACTCAGGGTCCGTGAGTTTTGCCTCCCTGGTCTCACATATCCCACCTCCTCCCCTCACACCGTTCTAGACACGCCCATTCTGTCCCACCCGCCTTTCAGGCCAATCAAAACCGACAAGCTGGGCGGGACTGAGCCGGGGCGGAGCTTGGTCTCAGTACCCCAGGCGGCGCCCCCGGCTCCGGAAACGCCGCTTGGGCTGCAGGGCTCTGCCCGGCGCTGGTTGCTCCGTGGCGCTTCCTGCCACGCCGGGCCTGCTAGCGCCGCACCAGCTTCGCTTCTACGAGGGCCCAGAGTCAGGCGCCGGGTGAGCTTGCAGAGGATGGATGTGTAGCTCGAGTGATCTGAGAGATGTGCGCGCAAGCAAGGATATGTGCCCAGAGGGAGCGTGCCGGGCGGCGGGAGGATGTACTAGGGGCCTGGGAGAGGGAGTGGACCGCGGAAGAATATGCGGGGCAGGGGGGCATTTCACAGAATAGGGAGATACTAGGTCTTGGAGCAAGTCAGAGCCGAAGGGGACAGGTTTGGGGTGGGATGACAGGGAGGAATAGCGAGGCCCCGAGGCCTTCTGCAGGGCTGGGGCAGCAGTCAAAGGCGGGAATCTTGGAGTGTTGAGGCCTGTGCTGCTGTTTGGAGGATGCAAAGGATTGGGAATCCGAGCTGAGGGTGGACTCACACACACAGCCCCTAGCAACATGGAGGCCGCCGGGGTTGGCGGACTGCTGGAGGGACTTTTCCCCAGAATGGGGGAGGGGTTGCACCTCTAGGACCCTGAAGAAGGAAGATCAACCTTTCCATTTGCGTGATGGTTGCATGGGAGCAGGTACACTGCTTAAGGCAGAGATTTAGGAGCCCAGAAGGGATGAAGAGAGCTTCTGCTGTGGCCCGCCTGAGAAGCGCGTTTCTGGGCAGCACTCCACTGCTCCCTTCTCTTAAACTCCCTTGCTGGTTCCTCCAATCTGTACGTGGGTGATTAATTCCATATCTATTTACACACACGCATATTCCCACTTGCCTGCCGTCCAAAGCCCTTGGTCCTTTTCAGTGCTCCCCCCCCCCCTCCTGGCCCTCTTCCCAGAGGTCTCACCCCGTGCCAGCTGACACCCTCTCACTTGCCTTGCAATCAGTCAGACAGCTCCCTCAAGTCTCTTTAGTCACTGGAGCTTTTCCTCTTAAACCTCAGTTCCTACATTTTCCTTTAGAAGAAAAATTCAGATGGGACCAGTGTTATAATAGTACCTCTCCTAAGTAGGAGGACTTTCCTTGGCCATTCTCCCATTGGGCCTTGCTTTAGAAACAAGATTCACAGTGTCTGACAGTCTGGTCCATCGCCCCGAAGAGGTCCTGAATCTGTGTTTAGAATCCCATGGAGCAGTGGTTTCTAGACTTCTGTTATTGATAGACCCCTTAGAAAAAAATCTGCTACATAGTGTGAATTCTCAGAAGTGTGACCACCAGCACAGCCACAAAAGGAAGCCCTTGGTGGGAAAGCTGTCTAAGATGAGACAGGAGGGAACTTCCAAGTTCTAGACAGGCCAGTGTCTACATGTTGAAAGATACCAGTTCTGTGACACCCACCCAGATGTGTGGCTCTCCCACTAGAACTGTCACTTAACCATCAGCCGGGTTTCTATCACACTGATCTAGCCCTTCCCAAACAATCTGGGCTCTTTGAATGGCCTGAGGCAGCTGTGTAGTGTCTCACTATAACCCCAGTTTAGAGACTCTTATATCTAGATGGTGTCACCTCAAGGATTCTAAACTAAGAATTTATTTTGATTTTTAGAAAGATAACAGTGCACATTCTTGAAGAAATGGGGACATAAACCTTTCCTCAATTAAACAAAGTAAACACTCATGATCTCCTTCTGGTCTACCTGCTGGCTTTTTATAGGATACAATAAAGAAGGAAACGTCAACAGAAACAGGTGCCCAGGCAAAGTGAGAGAGAAAACACATGTCCTCCCACACATACGGAAAAAGATATACACAGGCACAAATATTCCAAGAGAAATAGACTTTCCCAGTAAGACAGGCATCCCTTTCGGCATTTTAGGAGTCTGTGCTTTTGAGTGGCAGCCAGATTTCACAGTACAAGATGAGCCTGTGGGCCTCTTGCCCACCTGCTAGCCTGCCAGCTGCATTTGGGAACATAAAGGCCAGGAGCACCTGTAGCCCTGGGGCCCACTCAGTACTTGCGTCCTGGACTCACTGAGGCACATCCAGACCTTGGCAGTACCAGTTCAGTTACACAGCTTGTCCTGCCCTCGAGCACTCAGTACCAAAAGGACAGGTTCCTGGACAGTGCACACATGAGGCTGCTTCTGTTCACCAAACTTATTTCTATCCAACAGGTGAGACCGTCCCTACTGGACTAATCTCTTGGCACTGTTCTAAATGGAGATGAGTCATCCCTGTGTGTCTCTTTTAGGTAAGTCTATGTGTTTGCAGAATGTTTCTGCTGTTGGTGAGGCAGGCTGTGCTGCTGAAGACCCACGGGTAGAGTGCAAGATAGTGAAGAAGCATTTGGGCTCTGGGAGCTCATATATGCTATGGCTGCTAAACTACCTGCCTAGAAACAATTCTGGCAATTTTAGACACACAGTACCAAGGAAAGAAGATGGCTGGCAAGGAAAATGGGGACACCAGGGGATCACCATGTGGGAGAGGGTGCTGAAGGCACCCATTGTGATCAAGTGTCTTTCGAGTGTTCATAACCTTAAAGCACATTTGTCCTGGCCCTAAAGACAACTGAACAGCAGAAGCTTGTGGTCTGCTCTAGGGCAGTTTTCTGCTGGTGTGACCAAGAGAAGCTAAGGTAGGAAAGGCTTTATGGGCTTACACTTCTGGGTCGTGGTCTATCACTGAGCGAAACTGGGGCAGGAACCGTGGAGGAGCACGACATACTGACTTACTCCACTTCGCTGCTTAACTACATTTTTATACAGCTCAGGCCCTCCTGATGAAGGATGGTCCCCTCCAACATAAACCATCAACCACGAAAATCTCCCCTAAACATGGCCACAGGACACTTTGATTGAGGCAACTGTTCAATTAAGGGTCCCTCTTCTTAGGCAACTCTAGGTTTGTGTCAACTTGATGAAAAAACCTAAACCAGCACATGTCCTGAAGACATTCGTACTGCATACTTGGGGCAGTGTAGACGTGTGGAATACCCTTAGAAGCTTCTGGAAACGTCCAGATGGGTTTTATTTAAGTGGCATTGCTGCCTCTTCTGCCACAGAATAATAATACCTATCCAGGGAAGTACAAAAGACATCAAATTATTCACCAGTTTTATGATAAATTCTCAATTCCTGTTATTTTGGGTAAAAAAGAAAAATATTATATTCGTGTTTATAATATATCCTATGCAGTGAATTCAAGTAAGTTGCTTCATTAAAACTTACATTGTGGACAAATAAAACTATTGGGTGAACTATTATTTATCTATTTGATGGACACTCAGGCTGAATCTATGCATAGTAAACACTTAGGAAGTATCAATGACTATACAGTAATACATTTAAAAAATTTTTACACATTGCTCTGAAGCAGGAAGATTTGCTTGGCACATGAGCTTTGGTGGTTTAGAATTCACACTTGCCTGACTCTGCAATTGACACTGACAAGATTGCTGACCATGTATCTTGCAGCACATGCTTATTAAACAGCTGCCGCATCCATGGACTTGGCTAGACCCCATATGAAATTTGCAGTTAACCTTGACAAAGCCTTCGTGCTCTGGGTATGGGTAGTCCTGGCCTTTGTTTCCCATGTAGAGAAAGACAGTGTCGTTTGCCTTAAAAGTCGGTGGTGTGTTTTCCTGCAGTGCTCGCTCAGCTTTCTTTCCCAGTTTCAGATACTAGTATACCGTGGGGAAGTCTTTAAGATTGAGCCTATGCTTTTCTGTCCTGAACGAAAGTGACTTATGTTCAAGGTTAGCTTTACCCTCTCTGTCCATTGGGCATACAGCAATGACTTTCATGTTCTATATGGAGTTGCTTTGACCTTGATCTTGATCTCCAAAGAGCCATTTCAGAAGGCAATGGACAACTGCAATTGTCACTGTTGTCACAGCATCCAGCTTCTTTTCTAGATTAATTCCAGCATGTTAACACAGAGATTAAGTAATTCAATTATCTTTAGGATCGATGTTAGTTTTCTTTTTAGGCACAGTAGCGATTAATTTGTGTTACCATTTTTAAATGATTTTCCTATACTTAGGGTAAGCTTTTACCTACTATATGTAGCTAATTGGGCAGAGTTAAGCTTCCTTTTGTGAAAGCAGGGTCCACTTTTCCCCTCTCACTTTCATGAGTACCTTGTAAATTATCTGAGTATTCAAATGCTCTGTTACTGTGAGTGGCCTTCACATAGCCGCCAGGAGCCGAAGTGCTCTCAAGCCAAATCCCTGGGGTGAACTAGTACAGGAAAGGCCACTCCTATTGCTATATAGGAAAGATAATTATCAAATCTTTTGGGGTTGTACCAAGAGTTTACCAGTTAATCATACCAATTAAGAAGAAACAGTTCAGTGTGTGTGTGTGTGTGTGTGTGTGTGTGTGTGTGTGTGTGTGTGTATGTGTGTGTATGTGTGTGTGTGTGTAAGAGAGAAGGGGAAATGATGTATTATGCAGTGAGGCTCTGAAGCGGCATGTTGGTGGTTTGATTTGAAGGTAGCTACCAAATGGATTGTATAGCCACTCCATGGAGCCTGTCCAGTGGTCACTATCAGCTGATCTTCTGGTTCTGGCCTGGGCACATAGGGTTGTATGTTCTTTAGTTTCTGGAAAATGGTGGTGACAACAATCAGTCCTAATTGTGATGGTGAAAATCTGTGACAGGAGACATAAGCTCTAAATATTAATCCCATGTGCTCCATAAGAGGAGGCTTACTCCACTTACCATAGTACCCTGGCTCACATTGATTCAGTTCCACGATGCACCATGTCCACCATGGTGCCAGGATCTCCTACAGACACCAGGAATGTAGGGGTAACCAGTGGAAAGAAGGCCCTTTCCTGTTGGATCCATTTTTTTTTTTCCTGAGAAAACCAAGCAACTTCAAAGGAGCCTTTATCATTAGTGAAAATGTTTGGAGGAAACTGCCAGGGCTGGAGAATAAAGAGGTTCTAAGGAAGTGACATTTGACTTAAGGCCTGAATTATTAGAAGGAACCTCCTGTGATAAGAGATGGTGTTCTTGGCAGGTTCACAGGCTTTGAGGGCCACAGCCTTGGCATCTGCGTATCTGCATGAAGGTCAGTGTGTCTGGATGGAGTGATTTGGGAAAGGGGACGGGTAGGATATGCAGTTTGTGCTAGGCCAAAACTTATTACTCTCTTGAAAGCAAGACACGGTTTGGAACAGGCCCTCCTTTTCCAGGAGTGCGTGCATGGTGTAATGTCCATTGCATTTGCTAACATCAGGGTTAAATGGAAGGGAATTGGTTTCCTGTTGGTGGCGGTGGTTTGGTTTGGTTTTGGTTTTTGGTTTGTTTGTTTTTCGAGACAGGGTTTCTCTGTGTAGCCCTGGCTGTCCTGGACTCACTCTGTAGACCAGGCTAGAAACCACAGAGATCCACCTGCCTCTGCCTCCCAAGTGCTGGGATTAAAGGCGTGCACCACTACGCCTGGCTGAGATGAATTGTTTTAAAAACAAAATTATTCATTGTGTTTGTATAGGAAACTAAAATCAAACTAGACATTGGATGCATACCAGGAAGAATCCATTAAGCCAGAGGAACCCTCCTTTCATGGCACTGGGACAAAGAGAAGCACTTTTGCTAGGCAGTCAGCTAAAAATGGATAGGAGGACTTGCAAGGACTTTGGAGTCACATTAGACCTCCCATCCATACCTTTACATAGGGGTCCAAGAACTTTGAACTTAGGTTTTCTGCTCAACCCCTCCACACACTGCTTATAGATTCCCATTGGTCCTTCCCCCCTTTTTCCACATATGGGTGGGTATCCCAAGAAATACTGGTCTTTTTTCCTGACCTCAAAAGCCATTCTCCTGCTGTTTCCTTGGTCTCTGCCCTGTTCTCTGGCGTGCTGAGCATCTGTCTCATCCCAGGTTTGCCTACCAAAGGCTATCTCAGATTGGTCATTTCTGATACTAATGAAATTCAGCTTGGTGTCTAAAACTCCACACATTAAAGAAACGGAAACAGATCTTTCCACATCTTGTCTCTCTCCCTGTGTAGCTATACAGTTATTAAATCAGTATGCTTATTTTAGCTACCAGTCTCTCGCTGTGTTTTCCTTGTTTCTGTGAAAATGTGACGATATGTGTATTTGTTTTCTCCCCTTTCTTTGTCCTCTTAGAGTTTTCAATCAAGACTGTTGTCCTATTCTGGGCACCTGTTGCTTTGGATTTTGAAACCTTCAAGTTTTCCTCTTGCTTTGAGTTCTAGGACCTTTCACTAGAAACCTTACCTTCACTAGAACTCTTACCTATATTTTTTTCAGTATATTGAGATTAGACTCTTCCTACTGGTTACAGTATACCATTTAACATGTCTGTGTTCTTAGCACTGTTTTACATAGTCTTCTTTTGAAATACAATCTACAATCTCCACCTTCTGAATAAAGTGTTTCTCCACTTGTATTTATCTTAGTATCTGCATGGTATCCTGCTATTTAATTCCAGGAGTCCCATCTCTTCTTGTTCCCTTACTTTTCCTCTTTTGAGTATTAGTATTCAGCAGAGTCTTGGAGAGCTTGATAAAAACTCATGCTTATATGTTTAGCTACTGCTTTTTCTTGAAAAAGTTAGCTAAATTTTAAAAGATTTTGAAATGCAGAAGATGAAAGGGTTACGTCTCCCCGCGCTTTACATCCCTGATGTTCTTTATGCTCTAAGTCCGACTACATTTCTTTCCACCTGAGCATTTCCTTTGGTATATTTTATGGGTACAGAGCTGCTAATGGCAGATTGTCTAAATGTTGTCTTTGTCAAAAATAGTCATTTATCCTTCATTTTTGATGGATTTTTTGACTATAAAATTCTTTTATTATAATACTTATTGTTTTCTTTCTTTTGCATCATTTTCCTCCATTTACCTTCAAAATTTTCCCCTTATCATTTTCAGAAATTTAATTCTGATGTTGGCTCTCTCTATGGCTTCATTTTAAATAGCTTCTATTGCTATGTCTTTATGTTTTTAACTATTTGTTGTAGTAACTAATCACACCCAGTGAAGTTATTTGTTTTTATTTATAAATTAAAAATAAATTTATTTCCTTGAGTGTCTAGACTTTGGGGGTTACTAGCAGTTATTTATAGGACAATTTGATGTTTTTTTGGAGCCTATAATCTAATTTTTAGGACAGATCTTTTGTAGTTTAGGCTGTAAGGATATACTGTTGAGTCATGTTCCTTTTGTATTAGCTTCTGCATGTTCGGGGGGGGCCCTACATGGGGGTTATATAAGGACCCTATATGAGTTGATCAGACCTTGAACATCTCCCTACCTTTGTGTGTCCTGGGAACTGTTCATCTTACAGGCGGGGGGAGTTTCATTCAATGCTTGGAGTCAGAAAAGATTCGAGGGAAGCCTTAGGCATATCTTTTTTCACTTCTTTTTCCTATGTAGAACAGTGCTTGCTGAAATCTTCTCTGCAACCTCCATCTGTCCCTAGCACCCTAAATGCTAGCCTAAGAAGCTTCTGATGAGGCTCATTTGGTTTCACCCCTCCTACACTCTCAATCTGGACCCATAACACGACTCGCCTCATTGGTTGCTCTGCAGATCCTGGTCCTGTGCTTCTAAAATTATTGTTGAGCATAGGGTTACAACTTGTTTGTGGATGTTAGCCCTGTTCCTTGTTACTCCATCATGGCCATACATGACTCACTCTTCTAAGATAGTATATTTAAGTCTTTCTGCAGTGCCTGGGGTTTTGTAGTCCTTGGGCTGTGCTAAAATGCTTCCTTTCACTTTATTATGAGTTGAATTGAGTTGACATCAGAACATGAACTATTTCTTTAAACTCACCGAAGTTGGAGGCCTGTAATGCACAAACATCTGTGGCAAGAGCTAAAAATGGCTCACTGGCTTGGCAATATGGAGGAAAAGGTAACACACACACACACACACACACACACACACACAGATCTTTTCTTTATCAGTATAGTATTTGAAGATCTTTTCTTAGAAGTATTTTTCTCCGGCTGTTTTTCCAATCTTTCATTTTGTTGGATAACATACAAGAGGGTTCCTCATGCCTCTCACCCAGGGACTTGGCATAGTAGGGTGTGCTTTTAAAGGTCCCACCACTGATGAGGAAGTCCGGGTTATGTGGCCCCATCAGTTTTAGGTATCCATAAAAAGTTCTCCCATCTCTGAGTTATTTCTTCTGGTACTCTCTTTAGTGTCCTTCCTCACTCTGTAGGATGACGATTGACCTTACTTTTAAGGGAACTGTATAGCCAGCCAACCTCTAACAGCTAGGCTTCCTGCCAGCCGCTCTCTGTAGCTGTCTCCAACTCTCGCTGGGCTAACATTTGTTTGTTTTATCTTGCCTCCCTCTAGTCTACCTATATTAATTCTTTTCCAGCCTACTTTCCTACTGTTTCCGATATGTTTTCTCAGGCATACACATGCTCTGCCTTGCCATTCAGCCAGCCTTGGAGAGAAGACTCTGTAATAGGTTTCAAGCTAGGGAATAGGAAGTCACTAATGTCATCCCAGGAGACCAAGAAACAGGGCTGTTGTCACTCACAGCTTTTTTCACTTTCCTTAGCTCCACCTGCTCCCCAAGGTCTTGCCCTTCCCCAAGACGGAGCCCCAGGAAAGCAGGTCCTGGCAGTCCCTCTTGAGATGCTGGAGGCCCAGGTGAGCTGTGCTTCCCTGTTGCCTTGCTCCCTGATTTTGGCCTCAGCCTCTGCCTCTTGCCCAGCATGACATGCAGCAAGGTATGAACCCCAGCTGCTGCTTCTTTCCTGTCCTCTGCTTCTCTCCCACAGGCTGCCCACTGTGTGTTTATGATACCCTTTGTATACGTAAGAGAGCTGAGTCTGTGTCCTCTGGGAAGACAGTGGGAGGCCCAGGCCAGGCAGGCCAGGTCTCCTTGTGCACCATCATGTTTTCTTTCTAGGACTCCTTGGGACTGTGGTTAGATCTCCACGTTAGCAACATACACAGACGTGACTACTTCAGGCCCTAATCTCTTGCCCCCGGCATCACTGGTGCCACCTGACCTCATTACACAGTAGGTACAGAGAGTGACTATCACTATGATTTCTTTCAGGATTTGGTGTCATTTGATATTCTACTGTGGCACCCCACAGAGCAGGAGGGGGCTGAGTCTGAGCCTGAGCCCGGAGCAGCAGGCACTGGTGTTTTCCAGGGCTGTGACTTCCATTGGTAAGTTCCAGAACTTCTCCAAACTCATCATCTACTGAAAGTGTAGGTGGAGATACATGGCCACCCTCATACAACCTCATTTTGCCATTCCTTATTGAGTAGCTTTCAAATTTACTATATTGTCTTTAGATAAAGAACATGTCAGACATTAAATTGATCAGAATAGATGCTATACTTGCTTTTAACCATCAGGCTGAGATGACATATTATGCCAATATATACAAATATATGTGCAATATATCGTATATATAAATGTGTATATACTATATATAAAACAGTATATTTTGTGTGTGCATGCATGCGCATACCAATCATATGGCCAGTTAAATGGGGGTCATTGTTGAGAGTTGTTTATCCATCAGGTATTTGCATGGGGTTGCAAATTTTTAGAAGAAGGAAGTTCTGAGAGGTCAGTTGGAGACTTGTAGAGGTCTGGTGTTCTGTGCAGGGGTACTGGGGAGTGGACAATGGGGTAAATGTATGTGGCCACAATTCCACCTGCTTTGTTTCTACAGCCTCTGGTAAAGGGGTCCAGAAGAAGCTAGCCCTTGAGAAGTGCATTTGAATTGCATAAATCACTTCTATAACAAGGTCATAACAGCCCAGCGGATTTGGATGGGATCTCCCTTGACAGTTCCCCACGTCCCTCCATACTGATATCATCTTCCGTTAACAGGGGTTCACACGGACACGCTCTGTTGGTATGAGAGCCATCCCTCAGCACAGAGCACACTAAGCACCCTGGTGAGTATAAATGAACCGAGAAGCATGAGGAAGTTTTGGCTGCTAGACTCAGAGTTGAAGTTAGACGCAGGAAGACCAGCTAAGTTGGGTTAGGGTTAGGGTTAGGGTTAGGGTTTGCGAGCCCAGCTCTGGGGACAGGCTGTGACTGTCCCCTTACTAGAAGCAAAGGTCTCATCACACTACTGTCAGAACTCTCCTACCTTTTCTTCTGATGGCTTCCAGGTCCTTCCTGGTGCTCAGCAGTTGCGGGAGAGAGTGTTATTAGCAGAGGAGAGGGTGCTTTTTCCTGAGCCCTCTGGAGACTGTTGTGGCTCCCTTCTCTTCTCGTTGTAGAAAGCACCTCTGTGACTTCCCACCAGAAGATGGGTGACGAAGACCAAGTGCAAGAGATGGCGTCTACGAGTTCCCCGAGGGCCAATGACCCCAGCGCTGAGGTCAAACAGAATGGGGACTCTGGGGGAAGGGGAGGGAGCCCACAGAATATGCCCATAGAACACCATTTTGCATGTAAAGAGTGTGGGGACACCTTCCGCCTTAAAGTCCTCCTTGTCCAGCACCAGAGGGTCCACAGCAAGGAGAAGGGCTGGGAGTGTGGCGATCGCAGGAAGGTCTTCAGGGGGCTGTCAGGGTTTAATGAGCACAGGAGAAGCCACGCAGCTGTGGCTACTGAGCCCCGGCCTGGCCCCAGTGGGGCTCTGGAAGATGCCTTGGAAAAGCGGGAGCAAATGGAGAGGGAGGCGAAGCCCTTTGAGTGTGAGGAATGCGGGAAAAGGTTTAAGAAGAATGCAGGCCTTAGTCAGCACCTGAGGGTGCACAGCAGAGAGAGGCCCTTTGAGTGTGAGGAGTGTGGGCAGTCCTTCCAAGCCAACACCCACCTCTTTCGACATCAGAAGCTTCACACTTCGGAAAAGCCCTTTGCGTGCAAGGCGTGCAGCAGGGATTTCCTGGACCGCCAGGAACTTCTCAAGCACCAGAGGATGCACACAGGCCAGCTTCCCTTCGACTGCGACGACTGCGGCAAGTCCTTCCGTGGTGTCAACGGCCTGGCGGAGCACCAGCGCATCCACAGCGGCGCCAAACCCTATGGCTGTCCTCACTGCGGCAAGCTGTTCCGGAGGAGTTCAGAGCTCACCAAGCACCGGAGGATCCACACCGGTGAGAAGCCCTATGAGTGCGGCCAGTGCGGCAAGGCCTTCCGCCAGAGCTCTAGCCTGCTGGAGCATGCGCGCATCCACAGCGGTGAGAGGCCTTATGCGTGCGGAGAGTGCAGCAAGGCTTTCCGAGGGCCCTCTGACCTCATCAAGCATCGACGCATCCACAGCGGGCTGAAACCCTATGAGTGCGACAAGTGTGGCAAGGCCTTCCGGAGGAGCTCAGGGCTGAGCCGCCACCGTCGGATCCACAGTGGGGCCGGGAGCTGTGAGTGCAGTGAGTGTGGCCGCGTGTTCAAGAGGCGCTCAGCGCTGCAGAAGCACCAGCCCTCCCATCGCGAGTAAACGCTGCCCTGGGACCCATAGCAAGGGTCTACAGCGGCCATGGCCCAGTCAAAGGAGATGAACAGTTTTGTAGTTCTTACCTATTATCTTGTGTGAGAGGCTGAAATGATTTCTACTGCCACCAGCAATTTATAAATGTCAATGTTTCCCATTACACCTATTTAGTATAACTTTTACCATTTGAACACAGCTTGGCTACTTTTCCTGGCAGAAAGTACCATCAAGGTATTTCAGTCTTTACATCCAAAATGAGAAATCTGGGAGTGTGGCCGGGAGCAGCACTGTTCAGTGGCATCAGTATGATGATGTACCTTTCTTGAAAGGAAATTGACCCAAGGTTTTCGCCTACTTGAATTGATAAAATTTTAGGGATGTAAATAGAATGTTCAAATGCCATAAGAATTAATTTATTAATTTAGTAATACATACATATTTTAAATTACATTATATGAAATAATATATTAATTTAGCGAATACTCCTCTTTCACCACACTCTGTTTGTTTCTAACTCTTGATGTACATTTTTGACCTCACCAACATGGGAACCTATTTGAGTCATTGGTCACCTCTCTCTGAGCTATGGTAGCACTATGACAATCCCTGGATAAGGCTCTCACCAAAAGCTGCCTCCCAAGCCATAGGTGCATAGTAATATATCATTAGAACCATTACTTTACGTGTCTTGTTTTAAAAATCAGTACTGTATTATACATAACCACAAAAGTGGTGCTTTTTCAGATGGCCTTTTAAAAGGCTTTTTTTTTTTTTTTCATTTCAAATATCACTCCTGGGTCATATTCCCAGTAACACTTACTGGGCTGGAGATAAACATATTTTGTCTCTCATTTTATTAAGCCAATTCAATCCAGTTGGGGTTTGTCCTCACATAGTATCGTTTTGTTCAAAAGAAAATGAGAGGACACCCTCAGATGAGAAGGGATCTTCAGGACTTAAAGGTAAAGGTAAAGGACTTACCTTCTTGGAAGCTCCTTACGTGCTAGCAGACATAACTGGTACTTCTCCAGCCTTCCGTTGGCCGCTTTGAAGTGGAGAGTAGTCGCAGTCCCTGTCTCTTAAGGTTCCCATATGAACACTGCCTGGCGAGGAGGTGTGTGTACTCAGTGAGGGTCCCATCCTCCATGCAATGATTTCAGTAGTATTTCTGTTTTCTTGCATGTGAATTATTTCTTCATCTCCTTTGACTACTTATCAAGTTACCTTTGGATATATTAACTTAATATAGTAGTTCTTTCTATATCAATTGTGATGTTATTTTCCAATTTTTATCACTTTCTTTTTTTTTTTTTTTTTTTTTTTTAGTACTTTTATTACATTTTTGTTGTTCAGGCTTTGGATTTTTTACATATCCTTGAATTATTTTTTGTCTGTTAACGTGTGAGTTTCATTGCTTCAGTGCTTACATATGATGACATTTTCTTTGAGAATTTACTTACAAAAGAAAAGTTAAATGCCCTGCCCACCAAGCAAGTTAACGTATAAATGAGCAGATTGAATGGGAGTGGGCCAGAGAAGCAGGCCCAAGCCTCCTCCAAGATGCAGACCCTGTATCTCTCTGTGGGCAGCACTTGGCTATACAGCCTGGTCACTGAGGTGCACTAGAGACATGTCTGTCACATATTGCTCAGAGCACTCTTGTGACTGCTCATCAGTATAGCTCCAGCAACCCAGCTCGGCTTCACTTAGACCAACAGAATGATTCCAGATGTGGTCTGGCAGCAACCAGCCATCCTTCAAGCTGTAAAGAGCCTTGACTATTTTGGATTCAGTGACTGAACAGCAGCTCCACCTAAGAAACCTCTCAGACACAGAAGACTCACCTGACTGGTGATATTATATGACCTCCACCTTCCTCCCAGCACATGACTCTGGAATGAGAGAGATCAGTTGTATGGCTTCTATTTTGGGCAACTATGAATGAGAAATGTACCTATGTGGTCTGGTCTCACTTCCTCCAGCCAAATCTCAGAGGGATGACAGCATAGGCCTGGAGAGAAATAGGCCTGCCATGCCACAGAAGCTGGTTGCACCAGGTCTGGTCCAGGACTTGGAGTAATCATGCCCAATGGGGCAATAAAGCAAGATGAGAGTGCAGGAAGCCAACTGACAGTCCATGTGGCGCACGAATTGAAACTGGTCACCCTGCAGTCAGGCTGCTGCTGCAGGTAACCCTTCTCAGGAAAAACAGCAGGTGAGGAAGATAACCACACCAGGGCTGTGACCTGAGTTTCCGGTTGTGCCCTGAGGGATGTTGGAGGGTCAGAAAAATGGGCCCTTATGGCAGCCTAGTGAGGGAGGTTGAGCTCTCTGGGGAGCATAGCCTGAAAAGGCTTCTAGCCCCACTTTGCAAAGCAAGGTCTGGCCGACAATGACCTCTGTGCTCTTGGTCAGAAGGGCCTCTCTAGTGCCCCCAGACCACCACAGTGGCCCTGTAAGCCTTCTCCATGCTGGAACAAAGCCAATGACAGTTGCTACACAGCAGCTCCTATTGCTCAGTTGTGGGCTCAGTTCTGGTGGTTTCTTGTGAACTGCTCGGAGCCCACTTCTTCCTCTGATTACTTTTCTCATTGTGAGCTGTTAGGACATGTTCTGTATGGTTATCATTGAGTAAGGGATGGTGACATCTACAAGGGTGCAAATCTGGCACCGTTACCTTGAAGGAATGCCATTTCTTGCTCATTCCCTCATCCTTTGTCGATGTTGACAAAAGATATTACTGAAGTCTAGAATAGCACTAACTCGGGAGGTAGCGGAGTGCTCACTGCCCAGCTAGGGCGTGGCATCTCTTCACATCCCTTCCTGCCCTCTTTTTACTCCTTTCTAGTTTGGGTTCTATAATTTTTTTCTCCTGGACAAATCATTTTTTAGAGTTAACACTAAAAATCAGCGTCTTTTCCATGCCTATTGTCAGATCAGCTTTTACATGGTGTTGGTGGTGAAATCCCCCACTCTCTCCAAATGCTTTAATATGTGGCCCATTTGCCTTGGGTAATACAGGGGCGGCTTTCCTTGGATTGTCTAGGAGTAGTGCTATGTCCAATGCACGCGTCAGCAAGCTTCTTGCAGTATGTGCTTGCCTATGCATTTGTATCTCTACCTCATTGCTCTTTTCTTTCTAACCATATGTATTGTTCTTGCAAGGGAGGGGAGAGCAGCTGGGTTATATAGAATTCTAGCACTGTATAGAGATCAATCCCTTTACTATATGAAGAAAGAAATTCTCTGTGGCTTTTAGTACAGTTTTTGAGTACTTGCTGAAATTTTTTTTAAAGCAATTGTTTACCGTTGACTATATTATGATTAAATATATCAACTAGTTGTATCCTATTCACTCTTGAATTTAAAGAATAATCCTAACCAGATCGCATTGTGGGCGCCTTTCTCCCAAGATGTTACATTTTATGTGCTTGATTTTGTGGTTGAAGTGGCATGACACCTGCCCTGCCTGCAGTCCCGGGCTGTGGCCCTGGTGTGTGCCTCATGACTTGCCACCCCTTTTCTGGGCCGCATCAATTAAACTAACCCCAGACACCTAACCCAAAGGCAGGAAGCAGCAGTCAAACCTGAGTGGAAAAGATGGACTTGGCCTTTTACGATTGGGAAATACAAAAGAGGAAAGTGAAGCTTCTGGGTAGTGTTGAAGGCATGGAGGGAGGCGCAGGGTAGTTCAAGGAGCTGCCCCTGTAAGTAGAACCATGTTCCTGCTGGCCTGCCCAGAGCTACTTGGATATATATCTGGGTTGCTGGCAGCTGCCTTCATCAGTCTACGTGTGTCCCTAGCATAGACACCCTCCCTTCTGTCTTCAGCTAGCTTGAGTGCATCTGTGCTTTTTAAATTTGTCAAAAGCGAGTTGCATTTGACAATTGCATTGCTTCCTGAGAAGACTCACATGGCTGGCTTCTCTCACATTCTAACCCCCCAGCGTTCCTAACCTAAATCCCAGTTGATTGACATGAACACCTGTCTAAATATGGTACTGTACTCGGTTCACTATGATGGGTGGAAAACTATGCCTTTTAGTCTCTGGGTTTAACCCATGGTCTTCTCTATGAACAGCGTTTGACTCATAAGATGAGCTTGTTGGAGTTTGTTCTACGCCATTTCCAGCAAACCCGCTAGCTTAGGGGATTGATGGCACCTCTCTTCCTAGTGTGCTCACATTCTGTAGTTCACATTACACTCGTTGGTTTGGTTACTTATTTTCAAGAATAGAAATGTTATCTTTGACCTTGCTCCTCAGTGCTACTTTCGTATCTCTGGGAACAGTAGTTTGTATTCCGTTGTGGGCATTCCTGTTCTTCCCCAGTCTGATTCTCTTATCTGTTTTATGGTGCATAAGCAGCCCTGCACTGCAGCTGTTTGTGGACTTGGCGTCTCCTCCCCCCCTTTGTCAGCCTCCCCCAGCCTATTAGATTGTGAGCTCTTAGAAGACAGGGGTGGCCCTTCATATCGAATCCCCTACCAAATCCAGCACAGTGCCTTGCATCTAGTAGATTTCAATAAATGTGTGTTAAGTGGCACAGGTTGTCCTGACTCATTCTGTCTATGCTTGGTTTGTCAGCTCTCTGCATGGTGACTCATCCTCCTGCCATTCAGCTCAGCTACCGGCTTGATATCTGCCAGAATGGGTCATCTTTTCACTTACCAGATGCCTGGAGGGGACAGGCAGCGCCATGGTGGGGGGGGGGAGGTCTGCCTGTAGCCAAGAGTTGGCTCTTGACAGAAGCAGCATTCTCTCTGTCTCAGGCCAGGCTCCCCAGCTCTTAGTCTGAGATGAAAGTCAAAGTCCAGACTTTGACTTGCTCAATTAGAGCCTGAGAATGAGGTACTTGTGAGCATGCCCACCTTTCAAGGCTGAGAAAGGACAGTAGTGGGAGGTCAGCCCTTCCGGGAGCCACTGGCTGGCCCTCTCTCCGGTGAGCATTGCCCAGAAACGAGATCAGCCCCCTTCGCTTCCTGACTCCTTCAGATACCAGTGTCTCAGATATGAAGACAATGTCCAGGATGGGAGAGCAGGGGAAAGCAACATTTTATAAAGAAACATGACTCCCTGAGAAGTTGTTTCCCTGCATTCTCGCAAGGACCTAATCATCTTATCTCTAGGATGCCACCAGCACAGCCATTAGCTATTATTATACATTTGTGTCAGACTGGCGTAACACCCACCTGACCAGCAGCTGCTTCCCAGTGCCCCTGCCCCAAACCTAGCTTTGCTAGCTCTGCTTGCAAGCCAGTTGTGAGGAGCGAACCTGCCATTTGCTTTCCTGGTCTTGTGTGTTACTAACAATTTCATCTATTTTGTTATGAAGTGTGTACCAGCATGGTCTTAGCAAGCTTGAGTCAGCATGAGACAAAGCCACAGATCATTTGGACAAGCTAACCCTAGGCTTGCAGTTGGGCAGGGGAGGGAGGGCACAGCCTAGAACTCCCCTTTCTCTTTCCTAGTGCCCCTGCCTTGCAGAGCCTAGTAGCTTCCCCATCACCCACTTCTGCAGAGCAAAACAAACAGCATCAGATGAAGCAAGGATGTGTTTTTTGGTTCTCTCTTCAGTGGAACATTCAAATGCCTGCATGCCTTGGAGATGTCATGGGACTCCTCCTCAGCAGCTTCGGCTTGCCATTTCAGAGGCTGGTGTAGGCACTGCCCCCTTCCTTCTAACCCAAGTTGCCCTCACACTGCCTGCCGTGGCCCTCCAAGAAGAGACAACTGGCTCTTAGACAGGGGGGCTTCTGCTTTGGTGCTTACCACATTTTAGCTTCCCGTCTTCAATGTTTCCTGGTCCATTTACCTAAATCTGTGTCTCTGTCTACCTACCCCGCCCTCCAAGGCATACACTGGAAACACATTTCCGTAAAGGGTAACAACACAGAGCCAGTGAAGGTGCACACATGTAATCCCAACACACAAGAGGTGGGGGCGGAAGGCTCAAAAGTTCTGAGAAACAAAGTGTTGATCACACAATAACATGACTCCAGAAATATCCTTCTGCTTCCTTACTTCTCACTTTTTTGTATTTAATATACATTTATGGGGTACACACTTTATGCTGGACCCCAGATGCGAAAGCATATGCCAAAGTCCCTGCAAGGGAGACATAGGTATCTGTAGACAGAATATCACAAGTGTCCACTTAAGCTTTGGAGATTTATATACTTTAGTGGGCACAATTTACACTTTATCTAAAGCAGCTTTAGACCCAGCCCTGCCCTGTCCCTGCTTCTGTCAGCTTACCTTCATTGGCATCCCTACCTCTGCCTCTGTCTGAACCAAGGTGAAATCAGTTGTCAGTCATGAATGTCCTGTTCCCCCAAGCAAATGTCAGAGTTGCTCGAAACCAGCGGGCCCTCCTGTACTCCAAGGAAATGGTGCTAAAGGCCAGCATCACTGTGGTGTTTTCTGAAGGCAGGCACCAGGCTCAGCTTCCCGGCTTCTGCTTCTCTGCCATCCTTGTCCTGTGTCCCACCCATGCCAACTTCACCCAGAAGTCTACATCCTTCCCGTGTTCTGTGACGTGTGCTGAATCATGAGCTCCTGCTCCTGGGTCCACAGTCTAGAGGCTTCTGACAACACCTCCCACTCTATTGTCATCCTGAGTACGAACTCTCCCCCACCCTGAGTCTCCTTCCCTTCAGCCCTACCTCTCATACCACCATCACTGTCCTGCATCGAACTGGGAGAGGTGACCTCCCTCCTCCAGGACTCGTTGTCTTGCCAGATCATGACCAAACTGGTTATGAGTGGCCTGTACCCAAGAGCCACCCCCAGGCAGGGTAAGGTAGGTGTGCTTGACCCCTAGTGCTTGGCTGGAAGGCTGTGCTTATATCACAGTAAGGAAAGCAGGTGTCCTTGGAGTGCACAAAGGGACACACCCCTCCCTCCTCCACTGAAGGTTAAGTCCTGAGTCCCTGAGGGTGGGGGGTGGGGGACAAGGCATGCAGCCCCTGCCTGGTCTCCCCACAGAATGAAGCTGTGGAGATGATGGATCAGATCGTCCACTGGGTGCGGGAGGACCCGGCTGGGCTAGGCCGGCCTCAGCTCTCCGGAGCCCTGGCCACAGAGCCCATGGCGGTGCCCATGATGCTGCTGAGCCTGGTAGAGCAGCTTGGAGAGGAGGATGAGGCGCTGAGCGGCAAGTATGCAGACCTGGGAGACTGGTGTGCCCACAGGATTCTTCAGCACGTCCGGGTGGGCACAGAGGCAGGGGCAGGCTGAACAACCCCATTCTACCACTCTGAAAGGGCCCCTCTACCTGAAGTCATCTGTCTGTTCTTCAGCTTTCTAGACGGGTGGCTCCGAGGACGCTCGTTCATTTGAAATACAGCCCAGGAAGGTGAAGTCTATGTCTTTTGGCTACTTGCCTCATTGCTGTAATAAAATACTGCAATGAAAGCAAGTTAAGAGAGAAAGGGTTTATTTTGTCTCCCAGTTCAAGGCTCCAGTCCATCATGGCATGGGCAGTACAGAAGCCGGAAGAGGAGGTGCCTGGTCACATTTTATCCGCCATTAGGAAGCAGAGTGATAAACGCTGGTGCTCAGCTAGCTTCCTCCTCCTGCGAATGTAGTCAGGTGCAGTCCAGAGGCTTGTCTTCCGGGCACTTCTGCAGCCCAAACCATTTTAATCATTACCCCGAGCCTGCAAGGGGTAGAGCTGCATGAAGCTGAGTCGGATCAAGGGCTGGAGTGAGGGCCCAAGGGAGCCTGGGAAGGTTCTGAGACCAGGAAACCAAGCCCTGCTCTTTGCCTCTCCCAAGCTAGCCTCTAAGGTACAGGGCCGTCAACCTGTTTGGAATTGGCAAATGGTATTCTTCAGTGATTGTGTACATTGGTGTGGAAGTACATTTGAGTGACGCCACACACACGTGGTGATCAGAGGACAGGTTTTAGGAGGTGATACTTTCCTTCTACCCTATGGGTCCAGAAATACAACTTTGGTCAGCAGCTTGGCCGGTCTGGTAAGAACATTTTCTCAATTGAGGATTCCTAGGTGACGAAACACTAGCCAGCATAAGAGTACACTGTTAGGGGGCTGGAGAGATGGCTCAGTGGTTAAGAGCACTGTCTGCTCTTCTAAAGGACCCAGGTTCAATTCCCAGCACCCACATGGCAGCTCACAACTGTCTGTAATTCCAATTCCAAGGGACCTGACACCCCACACCAATGCACATAAAATAAAAAAATTTAAAAAAAAAAAAGAGTACACTGTTAGCTGTAGGTGGGGAGTTGACTGTGCTGAGGCAGTTCCGACTCAGGCTAACTGACTGGCCTCTGGGCAATCTGGCCAGGCATTTTCTTGGTTGGTTTGTTTTGGGTTTTTTGTTTTTTATTTTAATTTTATTAATTTATTCAGGTTACAACTCAATTGTTATCCCATCCCTTGTATCCTCCCATTCCTCCCTCCCTCCCGCTTTCCCCCTATTCCTCTCCCCAAGGTCTGTGACCGAGGGGGCCCTCCTCCCCCACCATATGGTCACAGGCCATCGGGTCTCATCCTGCACAGCTTCTGCTTCTGCCTGCCTCCAGGTTCCTGACCTGCATGACTCTTTGCCTTGACTTTTTTCTGTGAGACTTTTTTTTTAAATCACTAACAAATACCTTTTCATCTATGCTGTCTGCTTAGGAGAGGCATTTTGCGTTCCTGACAGGCAGCCATTTGTCCCAGCCCCACCCATTTGCCATCGTGGGAAACAAACTTCGTGCTTCCTGGAGGCCAGAGGGTTTGTTTGATTTGTCCCTAAAATAGTGACAAATCACAGAAAATCATTGTTAAATGAATCAATAGGAGATTGACAAATGTTCGCGGGCAGTTCTAGAGACTTCTGTTGTTCTTCTATTAAATGGCTAAATCTTTCCTCGCTACTTCACTGTCACTGTGTAAGTGTAATACAGTCTTTTCAGCTTTGGTCCAGTGAGAGGCATAACAAAAAGATAGCTAGACAGCCTCCAGGCAGTGCTTTGAATGACAACATCACAGGTTCTGGCATCTGAACACTTGGTCTCAGGTTGGTAGTGTTGGTGGGGGGAGGCCTAGAATGTGTAGCCTTGGATAAAAAGTCTCAAGTGTGTAGAAAGATTAAATATATTCTTAGGAAAATTACACTTATAAAAACAAGGTTATACTAATACATGAATACAATTATAGAACAGTAAGAAAAACTAGAAAATCTGAAAAATAACAAAATTTAATCTACTTATGATAAAATGTTGCTTCAACTTCATGAGGGAAAATAGATTATTCAAAAAGTGGTGGCCATAACATAGTGGGAAAAACCTGTCCTTAGATTATTAAGCATTATCAAGAAAATGTCTGTGAATACATTAGTCTATTCCTCTTTGTAATACTCCACGTATACACACCATGTGATTCATGGAGCAGCTCAGAAGGAATGTGTTAAGATCTTGTTAGAGGGCAATTCTGTGAGTAGACATCTGAATACATCTTCTCTCTAGCGGACAGACTAGACCTGCTACAGCTATGGTTAGTAGGGCAGCAGCGACCCCCCTGTCCCCGCCCCTCTCCCCTGCTTCCCCCCTATCAGGCAGGCAGGTGGGAGAATGGTACTGTTCAGATCACACAGTGACTTGTATTTTATTTGTACTTAGGCAAAATTACGAAATGGCCTTGCTTTATCTCAATTGCTCGTGGTCTCGTGCCAGCTTTGTGTGAGGTTGCCGTCTGTGGGAGCGATGATGAGCTCGGTAGCAAAGCAGATGCCAGAGCCTCTTCCGTTCGTTACCTTTCTCATGGGCGCCACGCCTACTCACACTGCTCACAGACAACATCTGAACAACTGGCTTCACATTGCACTAAACGGTTGGGTTTGGGGGAGTTGTTTGTTTGGTTTTGTTGTTTTATGTTTCATGTGTGCCTTCAGCCACTGGATTGTGCAGTTCCGTGTGATTTGGAAATACCTGTTAGCACAGGGTACCAATTGTGATGCAGATTGCTGTTCTTACTGACATTTTGTTTGTTACTTCTGCCAACATTTCTTTGATGACAGAGAAAGGTTTTTTAATGTAACAACAGATAATTTAAATACTGATGATGTTAAATAATTAATGCTGAACATGCAAAGTAGCTCAGTAGGTAATGGTGCTTGCTGCCTACCAAACCTGAGATCAAGTCCCAGGCCCCATACAGTGAAAAAAGGAAATCAACTCACAGCAATCGCCATGTGCCGTCTGCGCTGCCTGTGGCGCGCACATGCTCATTCACAGACATGCACATTGGGGGGTGGGGGAGTCGGTAGATAGCGAGAAAGCTAGTGATGGCTTCCAGTTTAGAGCACTGGGTATGAAAATGAGTGCCTCTCTGTCTCTTGTGCCTCCTCTTGGGCTCTTTTCCTTTTGTTTGCTGTTTTGTTCCATTCCAATGTGTTAGTTTTTGTTTAATGTCATTACATGAGAGACACGGAAGAAGTAGACATGGATGGGATGGGATGTGCAGAGGAAGTGAGAGGACCAGAGGAAAGAGAAACTAGACTCAGCAGATATTATGTAAGAAAAATCTATTTTCATTAAAGGAAATTATAAATTTTTAAAAATTATTGTAAATTCTTGCCAGGTGGTGGTGGCATACACCCTTAATCCCAGGACACAGGAGGCGGAGGCAGGTGGATCACTGTGAGTTCGAGGCCAGCCTGGTCTACAAAGCGAGTTCAGGACAGCCAAGGCTACACAGAGATACCCTGTCTCCAAAAACAAACAAAAAAAACCGAAACAAACAAAAAAAAAAACAAAATAAATTCTTAATGTTTTGATGGGGGTTGTAGCTATAGTATAAGAAAAAATTATTTGGAGGGCTACGAAGAAGACCCAGTATTTGAGTGCTTCCTGCTCTTCCAGATGCCCTAGTTCCCAGCACCCACATTGAGCAGCTAACAACTGTTTCAAAGTCACAGCGATCCGACTGCCTCCGCCTCTGCCTCTGCCTCGGCCTCCGCCTCTGTCCTCCCTCCCGCGCCCTCGGCCCCTCGGCCCCTCGGCCCCTCGGCCCCTCGGCCCCTCGGCCCCTCGGCCCCTCGGCCCCTCGGCCCCTCGGCCCCTCGGCCCCTCGGCCCCTCAGCCGCCGCCTCTTCTGCCTCTGCCTCCAGACTGCTGGGATTAAAGGTGTGCACCACCATGGTGCCCTTTGTAGTCAAGCTTTTAAGGCATTTTCTTGATTGATGTGGGAAGATCTAGCCCACCGCGGGTGGTGGCACTCCCTGCCCAGGTAGTCCTGGTGTGCATAAGAAAGCAGGCTGAACAAGCCATCAGGAGGAAGCCAGAAGCAGGGCTCCTCCATGGTTCCTGCCTCTGCTCCTGCTTGAGTTCCTGCCCTGACTTCCTTCCCTTAGTCGTCAACTATGACATAGAAATGTAAGCTAAATGAACTTTCTCCTCACTAAAATTGCTTTTGGTCAAGGTGTTTACAACAGCAATAGAAAGCAAAATAGGACAAAACCATAAATCAGAATTTGAAAAAAGTAAAAACACTGGAAGTTACATAAAACTATATATTAAAAGAAAGAGTAGAAGGTATATTTACTCAAAATGACCAACACCAATGCATTATACTAATTTCCACACTTAACATACCAAGAAGGAAACAACTTTGGGCAAATAGATTATAGGGAAAAAAGAGCTATATTCACCATCACCAAGTCCTATATACAAGTTGTATTGTTTGTCTAGGGCTGCTGTAACAAAATTCATGACACTGTGTGTGTAAGCTCAATTTTCTTAACAATGATATTTTATTATGAACTTATTAAATGAGCCTACCTCCCTTACAACTCAACTAACCAAACAATAGGAAGAGGAGATTAAAGAACACAATAATGAAACCTCGAGGGTATCAGTTCAAAGGCATAGTCAGCAGGACCTCAGCAGACCAGCAATCCCATCAAAGTTGCTGCTGGAACCGGGAGCAGCAGCTGGAACCTGAAGCCTCAGCTGGAGGTCCAAAGCCTTGAAGCTTTCCCTGGAGCAGTTCTCTCCAGGAGAGTCTCTTGAAGTGTTGCAATCAACAGCCAAAACAATCCCAAGTCCTCTCTCCCCAGCTTCTTGTTTTGGCATATATATATATGCAACATCCAAGCTCCCCCACGAAGTGGTTCACATCCTGCTCTCACAAGTCTGTTCCCCCGTCCCACACTTGGGATCAACACAAAAACATGTTTATCCTACGTGTGTGGCTTAAACAATGGAAAGTTTTTCTCACTATTCTCTGGAGGCTAGAAGTCTGGGGGATGAAACAGACAATCTGGTCTGTGCTCATGGAGGCTACAAGAAATCTTTGGCATTTTTATTATTATTTAAACATCATTTATAAAATTAATCTTTTAAAATACCTTTTCTCAAAGCATTCTTAACTGCTTGGATTGTGATAACATCCTCTTCTCTTAATCTCCGTCTATATTGTTATAGGATTTTCAACCCATATGCGTGCCTATTGTCCCCAACACATGCCCATAGTTCCTTTTGAGGAAGACATTTGGTCATATTGGGCTTCATTTTTACTAATGACATCACCAAATACCTTGTTTCCAATAGTCACACACTGCAGTTAGGATTTCGCTACAAATGTTGGGAAGGGGAGGGTAGTTCAAGCCCAGAGGAAAGATGGTTTGAGGAGAGAATGTGTTTATGTAGCAGAATGAACTCAGTATGGTATCTTCTCATACGTTAACACAGTGCACAAAGCAAAGGATACAACCAAAGATCGCTGGTGTCCCAGAAAACTGCTTTGGAAGCCAAATGAAGAAGCTCTCACTAGGCAAAGTGATGTAAAGTGGGTGTTGGTAAGAATAATAACCACAAATGAATTAAAAGTTATCAACTATGCATGTCTTTTGTCTCAGTGCTTAGGGTAAGAGGGCAGGCAGCCTCTGAGTTCAAGAAAGGCTGGTCTACACAGTGATTACCACAGCAGCCAAGTCCATACAGTGATACCCTGTCTCAAAACAAACCATCAAGTGTGTTTAAATATACTAAAACCTCTGTAATTACTTTTTTTGTTTTTGTTTCTCCAGACAGTGTTTCTCCATGTATCCCTGGCTGTCCTGGACTCACTCTGTAGACCAGGCTGGCTTTGAACTCACAGAGATCCGCCTGCCTCTGCTTCCCCAAGTGCTGGGATTACAGGGGTGTGCCATGTAATTACTTTTTAAATGTCTGCTGTATGCACTGTGACGACCTTCTCACACATGGTTCACCTGGTCTATATGCTGTCTCCACCCAGTCTTTCTCCCAGGCAGCAGCACAGAGCCTTGAAAATGTAGCCTTGTATTACTACTATTCATGGTTCTCTGGAGTAACAGAAGTTATAAAATGAATCTCTTTATATAGAGAAAGTGTGTACTAGAATGCCTTACAGGCTGTGGTCCAGCTAGTCCAACAATGGTTGTCTACCAATGGAAGATCCAAGAATCCTGTTGTTGCTCAGTCTACAAGACTGGATGTCTCAGCTGCTCTTCAGTACACACCAGACTCTTGAAGACTTAGGCTCTCATGCCAGTGAGGGAATGGACTTGTTAGCAAGATGAGGGCAAGCAGGCAAAGAGCAAAAGCTTTCCTTGTTCATGTCTAATACAGGTTTCTAGTAGAAGACATGGCCCAGATTAGATCTGGATTAAAGGTGTGTCTTCCCACCTCAAAGATCCAGATTAGAGGTGGACCTTCCTACTTCGAATTAAGCAGAAATCCGTTGTGGGTGTGCCCTGCCATCTTTTGAGTTTTAGTTAGTTCCAGATGTAGTCAGGATGTCAACCAAGAACAGCTACCCCAAGCCCCATTGTGTCGGTGCAGCAGACAGGTTTCTATGGCTTCACTGCCTCGCCTGCCGTCACAAGGAGCTATGGAGCCCTTGGACATACCCTGCCTCAATTTTGACATTCAGAGTCTTCCTTTCGGAATCAAATCCGACTTGGCCTCTGATTCTGGATTGGAGATCATCTGCCATCCCTTCGGGTGCATGTGTGCGAGCTTACATGTGTGCACACGTGCATGCGTGCGTGCGTGTGTATGTGTGTGCCTGTGCCTGTGCCTGTGTGTGTGTGTGTGTGTGTGTGTGTGTGTGTGTATACAACAAAAGTAATACAAACTGGGTGGCTTGAGGTGATGGCAATGTCCAAGAGCTGATAGTCCCTACTCAGGCTCTAAAAGAAGATTCTACCAACAGGAACTATGAAGGAATAGGCAGGTGTTAAAACAGTAGAAATTTGATATACAGTAATATCTAATTAATACACCTATTATAAGCAAGGCACAGTGTAGCCATGAAACTAGTCTGCTCCATAGGTAGAAAAGAGTTCACTGGGGGGGGGGGTAAACTGCTCAGCTTTTATATGAAAGTCACCAGGGTGAGGGTTTCTGATGCAAGCTGTTCAGGTTAAGCAAGAATTAGACACACTTTGCCAAAAGTAGTTGGTCATTAGGAATGGAGAGCAGTAGCTTTCCTGGCAAACACCTGCCCCATGAGATTTCTGAAAAATGCTGAATTTAGGTTTCTGTCTACCTGGTAAGACTCTGGCCTAGGTTGGGTCCACACCATCATCTTATGACACTGCCAGCAGCACTACCATTTTGAAGTCAGCTTTGTGACAACACCCATCAGTAGTGATTCAGTCCCTGGCAGGAAGGCTGAGCACATGGCTTTCAATCCTGACCACTAGACAGGCCTTGCCAGCATGGGACATACTGTGGACATAAGGTTATTGTGTAATTCAAATGTGTACCACTCGCCCCCATCTGGCTGCAATCTTTGTTCTGAGAATCTCATGTCTTAATGTTGTGTAAACACTGTTCCCCAATTGTCCCCTGAGATGCCAATAAAGCAGCTTACAGCCAATTGCTGAGCAAGAGAGAGAATAAAGCTGGACTTCCTGCCAGCCATGGGAAGGGGAGGAGTTAGAGGAGGATGTAGAAGATTTGACCAGAGGAGAGGTCCGGGTAACATCAGAAGGGAGAGTTGAAACAAGGAAAGCTATAAAGTACGTCTGGGATGTACGCTGGGAGGAAACCAAATTAGCTTGGAGGGTTAAGAATAGAGTAATAACGCGCAGTTCTTGGGATATGAAACTTGTTATTAAACAAATATAAAAGAATCACAATTATTTGTGTGATGGCCAGGTTAAGAAAGAAACAGCAACACAGTTATATAAGAATAAATTGGGGCTGGAGAGATGTCTCAGAGGTTAAGGGCACTAAATGCTCTTCCAGAGGTCCTGAGTTCAAGTCCCAGCAACCACAGGCTCACAACCATCAATAATGAGATCTGGTGCCCTCTTCTGGCCAGCAGGTGTACATGCAGGCAGAGCACTGTATACATAATAATAAATAAATAAATCTTTTTTAAAAAGAATAAATTTAACAATATAAAAGGTTAGGAATGTCTGTGGACTATGTGACCCCACAGCCCTCATCCCTCATGGCTCTAATCAGACATCATGCCTACAGTCTGTACCATACTCACATACTCTGTTGCTTCCTCACATCTCTTGTATGTTGCTTCTTCTCCTATACTATCTCATGACCCCTTTCCTGCCCTCAGAGCACCTGGTACTTTCTTAGGCATCATCATTTATACATGTCCATGGAACTGGGGATTATTTTTGCATGTCTAGACTGTAACATCCCAGAGGACAAAATGGTGGCTCTGGGCTAAGTGCCATATTCTAGCACCTGGCATCGGGCCTACAGCACAGTTGGTGTTCAGGACATGGGTGACAAGAGCTCATGCTCTTTCCTCTGCTGCACTCACAAGAGAGTGGCCATTTGGGACTACAGTGCTGACATGATATGGGAAAAGCAGCTGCGGCCCAGATTTCCAAACAGATTTCTGAGGTTGCCTAGTGGCCGAGGAAACTCCAGGCAGGGTGGTATCTGCAGGGAGAGTTCCATGTCTCTCTACCCCACATCCTTAGCCCAGGCAGGCCCAAACTTCATGGCTACACATGAGCGAAGGAGCTACTTTGGGTACTAGGAACTGAATAAGTGATTTTAAGTGCTGAGACGTGGACATCTTAAAAGTCCCCTATGATGGTGTGTGCGTGCCTGCGTGGTATGTGTGTGTGCGCGCATGCGCGCTCACACGCGAGTGCGCTTGCTTTAGGAAGTAGCACCTACTTAGAGGATGTTGGATCACTGTGGCTCTGAAAGGCTCATTGGACCCTGGCTCCTTGCTGTCTCTTTGCTTCCTAGTTCCCACAAGGTGAGAAACATTGCACCACCCTACACAGCTTGTTGGGCTTAGAACAACAGAGACAGATGATCATAGACTGAAATTTCTAAAACCATAATCCAAAGCACATCATCAAATGGTTACATTATTGCATCTGTGCACATGCACATGATGGCCAGAAGACAACTAGTGTGATCTGGCTTTCTTCCACTGTAGGTTCCTGGGATTGAACTCAGCTCAGGTTGGGAGCAGGTGCCTTCATCCTTGCAGACTCTAAAATATATCTTCTTCCTTACAATCGTGTAGATTATCTCAGGTATTTTGCTATAGGGACAGAAATCTCCTCTAGTAATCACTTAGGTTGTTTCTTCATCATTCTCTCTGTCTCTCTGTCTCTGTCTCTGTCTCTGTCTGTGTCTCTCTGTCTGTCTCCATATCTCTCTCTCTCTCTCTCTCTCTCTCTCTCTCTCTCTCTCTCTCTCTCT
>OU015760.1:114601033-114642834 GCA_907169655.1 Acomys percivali
CTCTCTCTCTCTCTCTCTCTGTGTGTGTGTGTGTGTGTGTGTGTGTGTGCGCATGTGTGTGTGTGTGTGTGTGTGTGTGTACATATGGAGCATGTGGAAGACAGAACAATCTTAGGCACTATCTACCTTTTTAAAAAAAAAACACAGAATCACTCATTGGTCTGGAATTTACCCATCTGCCCCTGCTTCCCATTGCTGGGTGTCTTAATCAATGTTCTACTGTCATGAAGAGATAGCACAACCACAGCAACTCTTATAAAGGAAAATCGTCAACTGGGCCTGGCTCACAGGTCACCGACTAGTCCATTGCTATTGTTGTGGGGAGCGTGTCAGCGTGCAGGAAACATGGTGCTGGAGAAGTAGCTGGGAGTTCTACACACAGCTCCCCAGGCAGCACAAAGAAAGAAAGCCACCTCGCCTGGCTTGGGCTTTTGAAACCTCCAAGCCCACCCCCAGTGACACACTTCCCCCAACAAGGCCACAGCTACTCTAACAAGACCACACCTCCTAATCCTTCTCAAGTACTGCCAGTCCCTGATGACCAAGCATCCCAATCTCCGAGCCTACAGGGGCTGTTCTCATTCAAAGCACCATACTGGGATTATGTGTGTCCCACCACAACTGGCTTTTTACACTGAATTCAGGGATTGAACTAAAGTCCTCATACTTGCAAGACAAGCACTTTATGTACAAAGCCATTGCCCAAGGCCTTTTTTTCCGTTTTCTAATGACCACCTCACCCATCCTCTGAACTTCCCAGAGCTGCATCTGCCCAGTTAAACCAGGTTTCTAGGCCAATCTAGGAAACTCAGTGAATTGCTGAGTGAGGTGACTTAAAAAGAGGGACTGAGATAAGGTAAGAAACGGTGCCTCACACAGACACTGCAACAAAATACTTCTAGAATTACCTTAGACCATGAGATCTAAACAATGTAAGTTTAAGAAAACAAGTAACCAAAGGAGTCCAGTAAAGCTAAGAGTTTCCTTGAAGGCTGTCTTAGCCACTATTCTGTTGCTGTGAAGAGGCACCGTGACCACAGCAACTCTTACAAAGGAAGACATTTAATTGGGGCTGTCTATAAGGTTCAGAGGTTCAGTCCATTATCATCATGGCAGGAAGCATGGCAGCATGCAGGAAACATGGTGCTGGAGAGGGAGCTGAGAGCTCTACATCCAGGCTGGCAGGTAGCAAGAAAAATAAAAGAGCCACACTGAGCCTGGCTTGTGCACCTGAGCCCTCAAAGCCCACCACCCAGTGACACACCTCCTCCAATAAAGCCGCACTTTCAAATCTTAGGGAGTGCTACTCCCTAGTAACCAAGAATTTAAATCTATGAGCCTATAGGCCATGGCAGCTTTCTACGCTGTCTACTTGGGCTTCAAAGGAGTGTAAGGAAGTAGCAAATGGCACCTGCTTCCTTTGTAGCTGAATATTTAGTAAACAAAATGGAGGCCTCCTCCTCCTCCTCCTCCTCCTCCTCCTCCTCCCTCCATCCTTGCCTTTTCTCCTCCTCCTTTTTTGTTTTTTTCAAGACAGGGTCTCTCTGTGTGTGGCCTTGGCTGTCCTGGACTCACTTTGTAGACCAGGCTGGCCTCAAACTCACAAAGATCCATCTGCCTCTGCCTCCCAGACTGCTGATTTACATGTGTGCACCACGCCAGGCTGAAGGCATTCTTCTTAATATTACTCTTCCGGAAATGCCTCCACACCCCCAAGATACCATCACCTACTGCCACATGAAAGGACGATGCCAAACAGACCCTCAAATCTCTTTTATGGTTCAACAACAAGCCCTTCTCATTCTGCTGGGGGTATTGGAGATATACAGAGGAGGCAGTGTGAAGTGATGTTCACTCTCATGAGGACCTTACCCAACAGCCTTCTCCTTTTCTCCCTTCTCCCAAGCAGCCTGTCTTTGGTTGGTGAATACTGTTTGGAGACCCCTTTCCCACATAAAGATTCCAGGTCCAAATATTACAGCATAGTAAAGGCATTGCTGCCTGCTCCCGCCCCATCTCATCTCAGGAAACCAAAGTCACGATGAGCTAAGGTAGCCCCCACAATTTGTTTGGGGCCACAAAATTAGGATTGGTGACACATTAAACTGCAAGGTTTTGTTCTAGTCCCCTGTTTGTCAGAGAGATTGATTTGGGCCCCAGGAAAGGAAAGTGGCTGACTTGGTCACACAGTGAGCCTACCAGTTGATGAGCATTTACATTGGTTCAGAGCCTGTGCATGGTTTGTTTATACCAAGAACTGCTCCTGTGTGGATTTATGGAATTAATTAAGACCCTGAAAACAGCTCTTTCTGTGACATGTTTGCTTACTAATAGCACCATCTGCCTGTCTGGCACTGTTGGTAAATTCCATATATTAAAGTACAAGGGACTCTGCCTTCTATGGACAGATTTCTGATTTTGTATCAAACCTTTTCATGGTGCAGAATCTCTGGGCAACTCACAATGTGCATGTGGTTTTCATTTCGATTTCATCTCCCAAGTAAGATGAGTAGTCTGCTGTTACCATGGTGAACTGGTATTATACTGTGACCTTGATTCTGAACAGAAATGTACGTTGCCTTGACCGTGATTACACAAAATCCGTTGTCTAGGAAACAGCACAGTTCCGGGAACAGGAAGGGCCAGATAATTCTTAACTATAACTGGAAGCCACACAGGGTTACCTTGTACCCAGAAGTGTCTCAGTTTTCCTCATGGGGCCTCAGGGCTTCATGTTTGCATGTATGATACAAATTGAGAGAAAGGGGGGAATGGTAGGAAGAGACATGTGAAGGCAGGGGAGTGCTCAGCACTCTCTCCATGGTGGAAATTTCTGAGGCAGGACAAGCTCTTGTAGCTGTTGAAAGTGGCCATGGCTTACTGCACTTTCCCATTGCTTACTGGGATCTACTAGGGAGAGAGTGGGCAATACTTCTGCACTCTAGGATGTCCTGTTAAGGTACACACATGCGTGTGTACATAAACAACAAACAGGCACAAACAAATACACATGTGTGATTATAGCTCACACACACATGCACATACATGCATGTGCACACATCACCTGCACCAAGGGCAGATAGATAGGACTGGAATTTATCACTTTCCTTATACACATACCATTCATAACCTCAGGCTTCTTCCCAGGCATCTGTGCAAGTCACCTGAAGCAAGCATAGAGGAAGCTAAAATGGCAGAGTCTTAGTCTATCCCAGCACACAAAGGTGGAGCCAGATGCTTAGAAAATGCTGCCCACAGGAGAAACAGCACATGCTTGTATGCATTAGGTTTCCAGTCCAATGACATCCTCTCTTCTCACAAAACCAAGTTCTTTCCTCCCATAGCATCCCAGTTGCTCAAGTTGAACACCTCAGCCTCATCCACAATCCCAATCTTTTTCTCAAGCATGGGTTTCAACCAGTATCCTGGGCCATCTGTGAGGAACACCCATTATCTTCGCCTCTCAGCAGTTCCTAACCACCCACCACTCCTCCCAAACTCCTTTACCCCCTGGCCTAGACCTACCACCCCCAGTGTGTAGCACTACACACAAAAGTACAGCAAATACTTCTTGAGTCAATAGCTGAGGTAGAGAGGGAAATCACTGTGATACAAGCAGCAAAGAGAGAACAGAGAGCTCGTGTCCACTGGAAGCCGTTATGTATTACAGAAATATTCAAAGAGAGTACCAAATCCACTCCAAAGCACCAGAGGTACCTGCCCCTAACATAAGCTGAAAGCCCAGAGTATGCAAAGCAGAAAGCAAACAGAGGCAGGAGCAGGCAGGCGAGACTACTCCCAGTGGAGTTATACAATGCATCAAATGAGTGCAGGCAGACACAGGAGGACATGATTCCATTTCTATGAGACTTTAGAATAGATGACTCCTAAGTCAGGGAGCAGATGTGTGGCTGGGGCCAGAACAGGAAAGTGATTTGCTGACAGGACGTAGACAAGGACTACCAAAGGAACAGGATTTCTTTTAGGGTGGTAAAAATGTAAGAGCATTAATGGCAGTGGTCTTAGAACTTTGTAAATATGCTAATGACCACGAAATGGTACAAATTAAAATGGTGTCACATTGGGTTCTTTGAATTACAGCCCATCAAACTGTGATCACTGTGTGAGTGGATGGCAGTGGGGGATAGGTACCATGTTTAATTGAAAATGTTATACTTACTTATCTGTAAGCAAAAAGAAACTTAAGTAAAACTGAAAGAGTTGTTGACATTCAAGAAGTATTGGTTCCTAAAAGGTAAGGAATCAAACTATGAAAATGTTACACCATTTGAAATATTATGCTTTTTTGCATGCTCTGGAACAATGTGTAAAGACATCTTGAATTCAGGCTCACAGAGACTGAACCACCAACCAAAGAGAATGCATGGGCTGGACCCCCTACACATATGTAGCAGATGGGCAGCTTGTTCTTCATGTGGGTCCCCTAAAAAATGAAGTAGGGGCTGTCTCTGACTGTTTCCTGACTTTGGATCCCTTTCTTCTAGCTGGGCTGCTACTCCTGTGGCCTGTGGCCTTCAATTTTATTAATCTAATTAAAGATTTGTTTTCCATTTTCTGTGACTTTTGGGTATGTGGCCCTTAGTTCTAGAGAAATCTGATTTCTGCTCCAGTTCTGCTCCAGTTGGCTCAGCTCACCCCTGCTCTGTCCATACTACTTGGCTAGGGCACTGGCTAATTTGTGGTTTGGGGTGTAGCAGTTTCCAATGATATGTTCTTTTTTCTCTTTGAAGTTGCCTTTGAAGCAAGTCCAGACCATCATTTCTCTGGTTAACTGAAAAGGAAAATAACTCAAGACCTTGAAAGAATTTCCTTTCTAAAAGTTTTTATCTTTTACAGACAGATAACATTATAGGCCATGAGCATGGCATGCCCTGGCTCCATCTGTCCCCAGCCCAAGTCAGTCATGTAAGAGGAGTTGAGCCTGGCAAGAGGGTACTTGTGACCCCATCTTGAAAGCTTCCTTAGGCTGGGAAGCCTTGCCCTATATAAGGGCTCATCAGGGGGTAAGGTGAGGTTTTACCACTTCCAGGACCATATCCACTGTGAGGGTCATATCCATTTTATCAATGAAATGTCACAATAGGATTCAGGATATGTCTGAAACTAGGCAGTAATCACCCTGGAGGCCAGTCCTCAGCTGAGAGGCTCCAAGATGTCCCCACAAAGTTGCTGAAGGTAGTACATAAAGGAGCTGTTTCAGTGTTCCTAACTAGAAATGGTTAGAAGTGGTTAGTGGGAAGGGCTTTCAGACACCTTGCTCTGGCCCCTTTGCTGAGCAATGTAAGGCTTCTTCAGCAACTCTGGCTGTTTCTTTAGCCACAACCTGGACGTTAGACTGAGGCCTTTCTCACCCAGTTGGAAATTTTAAAGAGAATGAACCTGAAAGGTTAAGGGAAGGAGGCAGGTTTCCAGAGCCCCCACTCCCACCCCAGGGCAGAACAGAGTGTTATCAGGGGAACCAGAAGCTCCTTGTCAAGTCAGGGACCAGGTATGAAAAGGCAGGAAATTTCTTGGGAGCCAAGTACATGCAATCTTCGTGCTAGGAAGGTATCCCAGGGGGATGGTAGCCACTTAGGGTTGATTAGTCAAAAGCAAATTTCTATATCTGAATGGCAAGTGATGTGCCATAGGATTGTAGCTGCTGCAGGAGGGATCAGAAGTCTATGCTAAGTGGCCACCTTTACACCTCCAGCTGAAACTGGAGTCAGTTGGATTAGAAGCAGGGAGAGGAAGAAGATGAGAACGCAGAAGCCACTTGGCCCTTTGGTACCTCTAACTGCCACCATGGAAGAGCCCTCTCATGGAGCTACATTCTGCCCTGCACATGGAGATTTGCCAGGGGGTGATGAGGGACTAACAGATGACCAAGTAAGGTGGCTGATCAGCACTTTCATGTAGTCTGCAATGACTCTGGACTACACTGAACTGAGCTGGGCATAAAATGAATGACTTCTGATTTATTTCTCCTTGTGGTCAACCATCGCCCAGGCCCATAAAGAACATGCAATTGAAGAAATTTGCTCTCGATCAGTGTCATGGGCACACTATACTTGACACTTGCTGTTCATGGTCGGGGAGCATCTCCTTTCTTCCTCTACCCGCCCCAGCACTATGTACCTATGAACACGCACCTTATGCTTCATAGGTACCAATTGCCCTCAGCTTCCCAAGATCCCCCAAGAACTCCCAGGCTGGCCATGTGGAACACCCAGTGCCACAAGCACTTCAGTTTATGATTCCAGAAGACAGGGTTGTACTACTGCCCCCAGTTAGAGACCCCGAGTTCCTAGGGAATTATTGAAGGGTAACTGTTCAGACCCTGGTTGCTGAAGAGCAAAGCCTGCAGCAGATCTGGCACATAGTTCACACACTTAGCTTGGCATGCATGGCCTTTTTGTAAAACTGCCTATTCCCAGCCAAACTCCTAGTGTGTCTAGAATTTGACAGTGGCACAACTGGCAACAATTTTAAAAATGGTAACGGAATTTGTTCTCATAAAGGGGCCCCGAAAGCTTCAGAAAAGCAGTCTCTAAAGCCTGCAACATAGCCACAGGAGAGAGACAACTGCCAAACCACTCTGGGCCACCCTAAGCCCGTAGTTCCTCCTTACCCTCTGGCAACACACTCATAGCCTTAACCCTGAGTTGGTAAGTGCCCCCAGAATAAATGCTATGCTAGGTCACCAAGCAGCCTCTCTTTAATTGCTTGGGGCTTTTACACATCCAGCTCTATGGACATTTTGCTGAATGTAATGTCCACATTCCATAGCTGGGAGCTGGACTGGCATAAAGGACACAGGGTTGCCAGGTGTGGTGGCGCACACCCTTAATCCCAGCACTCGGGAGGCAGAGGCAGGCGGATCACTGTGAGTTTGAGGCCAGCCTGGTCTACAAAGCGAGTCCAGGACAGCCAAGGCTACACAGAGAAACCCTGTCTCGAAAAACAAAAACAAACAAACAAAAAGATACAGAGTTGAATAGTACTCTGCATTTACCCCCTGGGCTACATGCAACCCCACATTTGGCACTGTCAGTGAACAAGACTGAACGACAGAGACCAGAGGTAATCAGACTACCTCAGGTCACGGTGGGGCTCATACCAGGCAGAATAACAAAAACTTAATAGTATGACTGGTGTTGTCTTGAACTCCATGTATATAGAACCAGTGGTACCTTCCCTAAACTGAGAAAACCACATCAGTAACAATCATTTTGCATGTTTTAAGAGATAGCCTAGAGGTTAAGAGTAGGACCACAGCTCAGTTCCCAGCACCCACTTGCAACTCTAGCTTCAGGATATCCAATGTCTTATTCTGGTCTCTGCGAGCACCTGTACAAGTGGTATATGCACACATACACATTAAAAAAAATTAGGGTCTTATTATGTAGCTGTAGCCCAGGCTAGCCTGAAACTCCCTAAATGGTTAGACTACAACTGCATGCTTAACAAGTGCTAGGATTAGAAATGGACCATCCAGTCAGGCTAGCACAATATTTTCAAAAGCCAAAATTAGACCAGTGAAACTGAACTACAAATCACCTATGAAATAAAAGTTCTTATCAATCCCTAGCCTGCCTATTGAAGCACTTACCGCTTACTCGCTCAGAAAGAAGTATGCCCATGGGGGCCAAGCTGAAATTTGACGCTCCTGTAAGCCTACTCCATCCACAACTGCCCAAGGAAATGATAAGACATAGCTGTAACAGCCAAAAAAATTTATTAAACAGAAACATTTAACAAAACCATTGAAAAAGATAAAACATTAGTCAAGAACATACCACAGCCACTAGAAACTAGTTCCCAGACTACACTCCTTCTACAAGCACCTTGGACCCCCTTGCCATTTTCTCCCTTTGTGAAGATTCAAGATATGCATCTTATCAAGACAATGGCTTCTGGTGATACTCTTTTACTTTGGAGGATTACCTCAAGGGGTCACACACTGGGTGACCCTGCCCTATTATTAGCATAGGCCAGTTACAGGTTATCAGAAATCACAGCATAGAACACCTCACCAAGCAGAGGAAATAGGAGTTGTGAACAACATAAATGGGGCATCAAAATATGGTGTTCAATCCCCTCCCTGGTCCATGTCTTTTTGCCATGCAGAGCAACTGATAGTCCTTGTCTTCTGTTCTTCCCGCCGACTCCTGATGCTGGATTTGGGAGTCTCTGAAAAGGACCTGCTCAGATAATGCACACATCTGGAGAATAATCAACCCAATGGCCCACCTAAGTTCACATAGAAAGCAGACAAGTAGCTCGCTTGCTACACGGACTTAGAAAGGCTTGACTAACACAGCAGCTCACTGAAGACAGCTACGGGTACAAGTGGTTGAGTGCACAAGTGAGTTGCACAAAGCCAATGGATGAGGGGAAGTATGTGAACGTGTATGATCCAGCCACCTAGGTTATTATGAGGCAGACAAGAATGAATGTTCCACCAGAGAGTGTCCTGCCTAGAGATCGCAAATGAGAAAGGGTGGGCTGCCCATGTTGGCAGAACAAGGTAGCTGGAAATGTTGAGATGGCCTTTTTCCCACATCATCCAGACTAGGGCAGGTGGATTCTCAGGCCACACCCTTAATTTTGTAGCTGGGTCCTCAGCAACCTGTTTCTGGCAAACCAAGCCAGAACAGTTTAGGGCTAGATCTGGAGGTGACAGTCATGGGGAAGAGTACCTTTGCACAGTCCATTTGGTGGCAAATCTGGTCCCGTGGATAACTCCAGTGGGAGGAGGTGGTGGTGATGGCCAAGACTGCTTGGGGAGTAGAGAGAGAGAACTGGTTTAAGGCTGGGCAAAACTTCTTCTGGGCCCTGCATTCTATCTTCAGGCTGAAGCACAGGCCCTGGGCTTCCCTTCCCTGCCTCTAGGAGTTGGCTACCTGAGGTAGGAAGGCCTTGAACCTTCTGAGCCTATTCGCCAAAGAAGGATTTGGGGTGACCAGACTCCCATGCCCCACTCTCATTTTCTGACTCTGTTACAGATTGCTCCTCTTCTTCCTTTCCTGCATGGGCCAAGCTCTCGGGGACACCTAGGCCCTCAGTGGGCCCTGCCTGGCCTGAGCCAGCAGGGGCTGACACATTTTCATCTCTCTGGGAGACAGGCAGGACCTCAGCAGAGGCAGAGCCTGCCTTTGGGGCACCATCATCATCAGGGGCAGCCCCAGCAGCTTGCTCAAGAGCAGCAGCAGCAGCAACAACCTGGCCAGCATCTTCTTCACTGGCTGGGAAGGCCTCTCCAAGAGCAGGGACCGGCTCGGCGACCCCAACACTGACAAGGGCAGCCTGGGCCACATCTAGCTCTCCTTCCTCGACTTGGACCATCACATTTTCAACCATGGCTGCCTCACAAGCCTCAGTCTCCCGAATGAGCCTGAGCAGCCCCACAAAGCCAGGCGGCCGCCTCTCCAGCCGCATCCTTCTCAGGTTGTTCTGCAGCATCTGGTTGGGCCGGCCCCGCATCAGCACCTGCCGGGCCCTCGCCTGATCCACCATTGCAGGCTGGATGGCTCCCTTTTCGATGGCCATCTGCAGCAGACCTTCCAGGCGCATCACGTAGGCAAAGAGGCTTTCCTGAGGCCGCTGGGAGCAGGTCAGGAACTTCATCCGCGCTGTCATCACTGTATCCTTGTTGCCAAACACCTGCACCAGCGCAGCCAGACAGTCCTGTGCAGGGGTGTCTGGATACTCTTCCAGAAGCTCACACAGGAGATCCAGGGCAGGGCCCCCCAAGCTCTCCATCAGCCGCCGCCTCCTCTCGCTCTCGGATATGTCGCGCCACAGGTACAGCATGTCATTGGCATGGTCCAGCCAGTTCTCGAAAGACTGAGCCCCACAGCCAGGCTGCTCTTCCATCCCAGAGAAGTGGCTCAGCTCCTGGTAGGCCATGTTTTCCAGGAGGGGCTGAAGGGCATGGCTCCACTGCTGGGTCCAGCCTCCAGCACCATGCGCCTCTCCTGCCAAGTCAAAGGCTTCTTCCTCACTTTGAGAAGGCCCTGCCTCACCTGCGGCTCCTGCCAATCCCACAGCTCCTATAATCCCTGCAACTCCCATGTCACCAGCAGCTCCCTCCTCATCTGACATCCTTGCCTCACCTGCAGCTCCTGCCTCATCTTCACCTACAGCTCCTGCTTCACCCACAGCTCCTCCATCATCTACAGAGCCTTCATCTCCTGCAGAACCTTCATCACTCCCAGAGTCATCATCACCTGCAGACCCCTGTTCATGTGCCCCTGCCTCCAGAACTCCTCCTTCTCCTGCAGCTCCTACCTCACCTGCAGCTCCGGCCCAACCCAAAGCTCCCATCACTCCCACAATCCCCATGTCACCTCCAGCTCCTTCCTCATCAGACATTCTTGCAGCCCCTGCCTCAGCAATATCATCTTCCTCGTCCTCAGCCCCCTCATCTGGCAGTCTTGCTTCATCTATAACTCCTGCCTCATAGATAACCTCTGCCTCATCTACAACTCCATCTTCTGCTTCTTCCTCATCTGACACTTCTGCCTCCTCCTCAGCTCCTTCCTCATCTCTTCCTTCTGCCTCACCCGCATCTCCTGCCTCACCTGCATCTCCTGCCTCACCTGCATCTCCTGCCTCACCCACATCTCCTGCCTCACCCGCATCTCCTGCCTCACCCATAGCTCCTGCCTCACCCGCATCTCCTGCCTCACCCACAGCTCCTGCCTCACCCGCATCTCCTGCCTCACCCGCAGCTCCTGCCTCACTCACAGCTCCTACCTCAGCCACAGCTCCTGCCTCACCCGCATCTCTCTCTTCCACTGCAGCCACTGACCTTCCTGAAGCCCCTGCCCCACCTGAAGGGCCTTCCAAAGCTTGCCCATGAGCTTGTGCAGGGAAACTGAACCCAAGAGTGGCATCTTCATCAGGGATCCGAGGCAAGAAGATCACATTCCAGGGCTCCCGATTATTTGGTATTTGTCGGGGAATCAAACTTTGGTTTAAACTGTCAGCGAATTCAACCAAAGCAACCTTTGCTCCAATCTCCTTTCTGAAAAGCTTGCCAAGTACTCGGAACCTGCCCAGAGGTCTGAGGGCGGCCTGCACTGCCTCCTGGAATTCTTCTTCCTCATAGTCCTCAGGGATGCCCAGGATAAGCAGTGAGCGGTGGGCATTGATACCCATCCACCTACACCAGTCCTGCAGAATTGTCAGTGCTGTAGCAGTGAACTTAGAAGGGAACATGACCAGGCAGGGATGTGTCGACTGTAGCAGTCTCTTCCTCAACCTATGAGTGAAAAAAAAAAAAAAAGCACGTTAGTCAAGCAATCCAGACCCCACCAAGCTTCCTCATAAAGTGTGGGGCCAGTCCTACTTCTCATCCATTTTGCTTTGTCTTAAGAAAACCTTTGACAAATTAAATCCATTTATAATATACAGAACTAGTTATATCTGGTGAAAGTTCTAGTATGTTGTTCTAAGTTTTCAAGTTCTAGTATTAATCTGCATTTAATAGTCCATTCTCTTTTTCATTCCTGCTACTAGATATTTTATAATTCCAGATACTAGATTTATTTTACAATTCTTTTAAGAGACATTTGTGCTGTTTGTATCTATTTTCTGCCAGTTATTTCTACACTTATGTACAAAATTTCTTGATTTGACTCTTTTAAAATTAAATTCACTCTTGGTCCTGGCTCCAGCTTCTTTAAATGGAGGCTTTTGTCACTATCTTAAGCATTATGTTTTTTACTTTTTATTGCATTTTTAAAATATAGTGTATGTACACACTTCATCAAATGCCTTGTAGAGATCAAAAGACAACGTTCAGCAATCAGTGCTAAACTTCCACCTGGTCAGCTTGAGGAGTAAACTCAAGATTGTCAGGAACCTTTAGCTTGTCTTGTCAGCCTCTATTTGTTCTTCTCTAATAAAAACATCTAAAACAATTTTCTGCTGATACCTTCTTTAGTTTCCCTCCTACTTTTGTAAGTTGAAGTTTTTGACTATTGGATTTGAAATATTTTCTTCTAACTAAATTTATCTACAACATACAACACAAACCATACTTTCTTTGACCCACAGAATTCCAAATACTTAGCCATTAACAGCTTACCAGCTGTTCTAATGTCAACTTCACAAAAATTAGACATCATTAATTTGATATAGAATTGCCACATGGTCTGAAATTATTACATATGCAAAGCAATGCTTTTAAATACTTGGTATTCCTAGCCTCAAGTGATCTTGCCTCAGCCTCTTGAATATTTGTGAGTACAGGCCCACATGACTACCTGTAGCTTGTGAAAAAAATTTTAAAAATTTTGTTACACAATACATGGATGATCTATCTAGGAAACTATACAATATAGTGCACTGCACTTCATGTAACTACTACCACCCACAAAGGGGATCTGTGGGATTGTCCAACTTTTACAATCTCAAGTGCACAGCACCAGCACACTGCATCAGAACTGTATACATCCAGCCATTCAAGCCTAGCAACTAAGGGCCTCTGGTCATCACATTCATCACAGGAAGGCTGCAGCCTTGCCTTCTGGATCTCAGCCACCCTCAGCCAGCGGCCAGCTTTTCCAATCGGCCCCACCCCCGTCCCACCCGTAACACACGCCACCACTAAACTCTGCCAACCTGCCAGAGGTCCTGGCACACAGCACCACACAAACGTACTCAGTCAGCAGTAAGCTTATCCCGGCCGGAAGGCAAGCTGCCTTTAAATGCTTAAATATTATTGGTCTTCTGTTGCCTCCTTATACCAAAAAGCCATAGGCTTTTTCCCTGGCACAAGCCGGCAGCAATTCATTTCTTCTTTACCATCCACCCATACCCAGGAGCCCTCTCCTATCACTCCGGGAATTGGGGCACCCCTGCTCCAGCACCTTAACATGTCCCTCCGCCGCCGAGAGACTTGTCCTTCCAAGTGGGAAATATTGCCCCATTTCCCTCCAGGACTGCTCCCCTGCCCTTGTCCGCTCACTCGGCGCTGAGGCTGGCCGCCATGTTGCGCGCCGAAGGCTGCCCTCCCAACCCCCAACAAAAGCCCGCCAAAACCCGATGCGCATGCGCGCTCGGGCTCCCGCGCATGCGCGCTCAGGCTCCCGCCCACGCGCGCTCAGGCTCCCGCCCATGCGTGCTCAGGCTCGCGCTCAGGCTCCCGCCCGTGCCTCCCGCCCATGCCCTCCGCCCCCGCCCCCCCAGATCCACAACGTGGAGTCCGAGCAGGCCGCGGGGCACCCTTTGCGCGGCGACTTAGCTTTTGCCCGCCCTACAGCGTCCCTCAGTCCACAGCTACACACCCAGCCACATGCAGACACGCAGACGCAGACGCAGACACACACACACACACACACACACACACACACCAGGGTCCAGCGCCACACGGGTCGCCCAAACGCCGCGGCCTGAGGCCTAGGCCGCCTCACTTCCCTCCTCTGCCCGGGAGGCCGCCTGCGCCCAACCGCTCCCCTCAGACCCCCTCACACCGCCCGGGGAAAGCAACCACCCCTCCCGCCGCAGCCTCCGGGGTCCCCTACTCATGCAAGCCCTCCTCCTCCAGCCTCTGGCCGCAAGCGAGCCGACTAGGCCAGACACACTAGGCCTCGCTCGGCTGAGCCGGGCGGCGGCCCTCGGCACACGGCCGCGGGACCGCCCCGTGGCAGCCCCGGAGCGCCCTGCCTGAGCCCCGGAGGCAGCTGGGGTCTACGGCCCCCCGTGTCCCTACCTGGCTGTTCAATTCCTCCGACTCTGCTCTCCTCAGGAGTCCCAAAAGCAAACTCCCAAAGCTGCCTCAGCGGAGCGGTCGAAAAGCGCGTCTGAAGCGCTCCGTCACCCGCCGAGCTCTGAATAACCCCTATTTCTCCCAGAAACCCCCCCGCAATCTCAAAGAAATTCTAGAACTCTCTGTGTCTAGTGATTGGATCAAAAGCTCTCGGAGGCGGAGCCATTGTTAACGGAAACATATACACCAATGAGAAGGCCTCATATGGCAAAGCTTGAGCTGTCCAGATGCAATAAGCATTCTCATTGGTCCTTCCTCTCCAACGGTCTTTTAGGCGGAGGTGTAAAAGATGCCGCTTTACTTTACGGCTGGTATTTCCTATATTCGATCTGGACGCTTTTTTATTCACTGGAAAAAAACATGAATTTTATGTGTTCCCAATAAATTTGCCCACATATCGTGATGCTGTTTAATTGTACTTTTTGTTTTTCTATTATTAATGCCGCACTTTCACGTGGCTTTCATGAAGTCCCAGGTTTGATCCTCAACTCGGGACAAAGCCGACAGTTGCGCGGTGGTGGACGCTACTCAGACCAGCGCTTGGGCAGTAGAGGAAGGGAAATTAGGAGTTCAGAGTCATCGACAGCTACATAAAGAGTTTCAAACTAAAAATAATAGTAAAAAATAATAATAAATAAGTAAATAAACTTTGAGACTAGCTTCAGCTACATCATACTGTCTGGGAAAACCAAAAAGGAATTTTTATTTATTTATTTATTTTGGTTTTTCGAGACAGGGTCTCTCTGTGTAACAGCCCTGGCTGTCCTGGACTCACTTTGTAGACCAGACCGGCCTGGAACTCACAGAGATCCGCCTGCCTCTGCTTCCCGAGTGCTGGGATTACAGGTGTGCGCCACCACGCCCGGCCCAAAAAGGAATTTTTAAAAGTTATTCATTGCCAGGCACAGCAATGCAAACCTACAATTATAGGTACTGGGGAGTCAGAGTTACATTAGTCAAAGTCGAATTGCACAATTTAGAAAGACTGTGATAAAAGGAAAATGAAAACCAGCTCACGAGCACATTACTTATCTTCATGCACAAGGTCCTAGGCACAATTCTCAAGAGTCCCAAGAAAGGGGGAAAAATCTATTTCCATTTTCTTTTCTTTCTTTCTTTCTTTCTTTTTTTTTTTTTCTTTTTTTTTCTTTTTTTTTTTTGTAGTTTTTCGAGACGGGGTTTCTCTGTGTAACTCTGGCTGTCCTAAAACTCGCTTTGTACACCACATTGGCCTTGAACCCACAGCGATCCACCTGCCTCTGCCTCCCCAGTGCTGGGATTAAAGGTGTGTGCCATTGCAGCCGGCTTATTTCCATTTTCTTAGACTTACTGTTTGCATGTTGTATTACTGTACATTTCTTAACATCACCCCATTAGAATCTTTTAATTGACTCTAGGAGAGACTAGGGTTGTGGGGTTTTTGTTTGTTTGTTTGTTTTTGTTTTGTTTTGTTTTTTGTTTTTTTCCCCCCTACCTTACTGAACTTTGGATTCTTCTGCTTCAACCCCAGAGGAGCTGTATTTACAGGCTTGTACCACAACACCTGACCTGCTTTTCCTCGAGAATTTTATCCTCCTGATGCTTTCGCTCTCTCCTGAGATTCCTTAGACACATTATTGATTAGACGTTATATCTCCCCACAGCACATTACAGGTATGTTATTTTCATTTCTTTCTTTCTTTTTAAAATCTCTTGTTCTCTTAACTTTCCAGAATGGATAATTTCTCTTCATCTACATTCAGGAATTTTTAAAATTCCTTTTTTTTTTTTTTTTTTTTTTTTTTTTGTGATCTACAATCTGCTAGATTGAGCAGGTGAAAATTACACTATAGTTATTTTTTTCCAATTATGGTGTCATAATTAATTCTTTCTTCTTCGGAAGGATGGATTGTTTTAGGTAGGCTCTCAGTCTATACTCCTCAGATATTTGTAACTCACTATACAACCTAGCATGGCCATGAAATTGCAGCTTTCCTTCCATCTTGGCCTCTGGAGTACTGGGTTTACAGGCATGTGCCACTACACCTAACTCATAACTGGTTCTTTTCAATACTTTTTCTCGGCTCCAGCCACTCAAATCCACCCTTGTAACCTCCTATTAGTCCCTTTTCCTCTTCCATGAGCCAATACCTCATCCTTCTTTCTTTTTGGGGGAGCAGGGTTTGAGACAGGGTCTCTCTAAGAAGCTTTGCCTGTCCTGGACTCATTTTATAGACCAGGCTGGCTTTGAACTCACAGCGATCCACCTGCCTCTGCCTCCCGAGCGCTGGGATTAAAGTCGTGCGCCACTATGCCTGGCCTACTTCATCCTTCTTATAACTTATTTTTATCCTTTCATGATCTACTTTCTAGTTGTTTTTAGGTTTTATCTATGTTTATACTTTACTTTTATATGTTACATGTATATTGTACAGGTTAGGTATTGAATATGAGAGAAAATACAGTTTAACTTTCTTTTTTTTTTTTTCAGAGCTGAGGACCAAACCCAGGGCCTTGCGCTTGCTAGGCAAGCGCTCTACCACTGAGCTAAATCCCCAACCCCAGTTTAATTTTCTAAGTTTGAGTCACATAACTTAATATTATACTTTCCAAATCCAACTATTTTCCTGAAATGTTCATTTCTCACAGTGATATAAAATTTCCTTGTGTATCCGTCATCTGTTGATGGACATCTAGACTGTTTCCTTTTCCTTTCTATGATGGCTAGAGCAACAATAAACATGGATGTAAAAGTATCTCTATAGTAGGATATCGAGTTCTTTGCATATATGTCCAGGAGTGTCATAGCTGTGTCATATGGTGGTTATATTTTTTAATGTTTTGGGAAAGCCGCCATACTGATTTCTATTAATAGCTCTACTTGTTTGCACACCAAACAGCAGTGAATAGGGTTCACGTCCCACCCCACCATCCTCACAAGCATTTGTTGTCAAATTTTTTTTATAATAGCCATTATGATTGACGTTAGGTGAAATTCCAAGGTAGTTCTAATTTGTATATCACTAATGACTACGGATGTTAAACGCTTTTTTGAGAATTGTTTATTCATTTCACTAGCCTGTTTGTTAAATGATTATCAGGGGATTTGTTCATACGTTTAACTTTTGCTATTGTTTTTGAATTCTGGATATAGCTGTCTGAAATATAGCTGCTGAAGTTTCGTTTGCTGTGGAGAAACTTTTAAATTTTATTGTTTTCATACTTCGTTTAGTATTGTGTCTTTGTATTTTCTGCATTTTGATATGACAGAGTTTCCTCTTTGATCATGTCTTTAGGGGTTATGAATTCTCTTGTTTGTATTTCTACCTTAATCTCTAGATTTGGGGACCTTTCTGCTGTAATTCCCCTAGATGATCTGTCTATTCCTTTAGACTTTATCCCTCAGCATCTTCTGCACAACAAATTTGGCCTCTTGAATGTATCCCAGATTTATTGGAAATATTGTTCATATTCCTTAACTTTTATCCTTTTATCCTGTTTGTATTATGTCGTCATTATGTCCTTCACTCTGAAATTAGTTCTTCGCTGTGGTCTTGTGTTTTCCAATATGGCTTTATTTGTTTAGCCATTTAGTTCATTTCCAGTATTTCTGCTTGGACCTTTTAAAGTGTTTCCGTTTCCCTGCTGAAATTTTCCTTAAAAGTTTCTCCTCAAATATGCAAGCTATTTAGTTAACTTTCAAGACACTCTGTACATTTTCTTTATTGAATTTTCTATATAATCCTTAATTCTTTTTTAAAGGACTGAATTCTTTCTCAGACATTTATTTCATCTATCTCTGAGGGTTTTAAAAAATTCCATTGGATGACTACGACAAAATACCATGACTGGCTTCTAAAAGAAAGAGTTTAATTGAGCACACAGTTCCAGAGTGTCTGGGTCTATGATGACAGAATGAAGACATGGCAACGAGTGGCTGGAGAAGCAGCTGAAACTTACATATTGATCCATAAGCAGGAGGCAGAGAGCACACTAAGAATGGTGTGGGCTTTTCCACCCCCCAATGACACACCTCCTCCAAAAAGGCAACACTTCCTCACCCTTCCCTAACAATTCCACTAACTGGGGACCAAGTATTCAAACATATGAGCCTATGGGGTCCAGAGAGTGAAATGTGGTAGTTTGGATGACAATGGTCCCAATAGGCTCATAGCCATATTAGAACACAGAGTGCATTTAGTCCACCTTCAAAAAGTCTTATAGTCTTTCAGTCTTAACACCGTATAAAGGTCCAAAGCTCAAAATCTAAGACTCTAAACAATCTCTTAAGTATAAACCCCTCTTAAATAAAAATATAAATTACATATTTGCAACACACAATGTCAAAGAATATACACTACCATCCCAAAATGGAAGAATTGGAACATACTGAGGAAATATTTGACCAAAGTAAGATCAAAATCTAACAGGGCAAACTCCAAATTTTGTAGCTTCATGTCTAATGTCAGATGGCTAGGTATTTCCACCCTTCCAACATTGCTGCTGGCAACATACTTCTCTCTCTTGGGCTGATCCCACTCCCTGTCTGTAACTGTCCTTGGTAAATAGCTCATGGCTCTGGAATCTCCAACTTCTTAGGGTCTCTAACACAGTCTAGGGTTCATTTTCACAGCTTCGTGAAATGGCCTATCACAGCACCCATATAGGGACTTTCCTGCTACAAACCTAGCCTCAGTTCCTTCCTTAAGCACAGAGGAAGATTGCAAAACCTCTTAATGCATGCATCCTTCATAGTCTAAAGCCATAACCATGAACCACATGGCAGATGCTTCCGCATTTGCCGGCCTGTTTGGGATGGCTCTTTGGCTGCTTTCTTGAATTATATTTGCATAAGCTTTCATTTGTTGTTGCTTTTTAGGAATGGAAAATTTCTCAGGCCTTTTCTTTTCACAAGTTGGAAACTTAGCTGGATGGTGTTTTGCCCTGAGGTCACCACTCTCTTTATTTCATTTTGGGTCAGAACTTTCCTTATCTTTTTCAGTCCAAGCTTTAGTTCCAACAATAAATTTCCTGATGCTCTTTTTCTCCTCAAACTGGACATTTTGTGTTTCTTATTGCTCCACTTGCTCTTTTTTACTGTAGAACTCTGCAAGTGTGCTTAGTAATAATCAGGCAACAAAGTCAATATTAGACTGTCTTGAGAGCTCCTCTGCCAACAAAATTAGTCCAAAACCTTTCAATTTAGCCTACAGTATCTTCTTATGTCAAGAGCACAAAGCAGCCATATTCGTTGCCAAAATATCATGAGAATAATCTCTAGGTCAGTTTCTGATATTGCTCCCCTTTGAAATTTTTTAAACTAGACCTCCATAATTTACATTGCTCTCAACACTATTGTCTTCCAAGCTCCTATTTGGATGCCCCATTAAGCCCTAGTTACTGCATTTAACCACCTAATATAAAGTCCCAAAGTCTTCCACATGCCTGCTAGAAACATTATGGTCAGGTCTGTCATAGAAATAGCCCACTCCCTGGTGCCAACTGCTGTCTTAGGTTTTTCCAGCTGTGACAAAACACCATGGCCAACAAATGAAAAGCTTAATTGGGGTTATGGTTCCAGAGGGCTGGAGTCTATGATGGCAGAGTGAAGGCATGGCAACAGCTGGATGGAGCAGCAGCTGAGAGTTCACATACTGATCCACAAGCAGGAAGCAAAGAGAAAACTGGGAATGTCATGGGCTTTTGAAACCACAAAGCCCACCCCCAGTAACCTACTTCCTTCAACAAGGCCACACCTCCTAATCATTCCTAACCAGCTCCAGCAGCTGGAAACCAAGCATTCACACATTTGAGCCCATGGAGACCAGGCTGCTGAAGGAGGAAAACAACACGGATTTAATAAGTTTCATTTCTTATATGTTTGTTTATTGTTGTTTTCAACAGTCTTGCTTTAAAGCCGTGACTGGCCTGGCGCTCACTACATACCTCATGCTGACTGTGATCTCTCGGCTATTGTCTCCTTCTTCTGCCTCCCAAGTATTAAGATTACCAGCATCTGCCACCTTGCCCAGCTGTTATTTAAGTTTAACAAGAACAGTTGGGCCTGTACAATTGCAAGAGCCCACAAACTGTGACGGGTTGAGTGAAGAATGTTCCCTATAGGCTCTAGTATTGGCGTGAGTTTTAAGACTGAAAGTTTCATGCTGCTTCCAGTTCATTCTTTCTGCTTCATGTTTGCAGTTGAGGCGTGTGAGCTTTCAGCTTTTTGCTCTCATCCCCATTCTTTCCCACTGTGGTGGACTCTTACCCCTCGGGAGCCATCAACCATAATAAACTCTTGTCTTCCATCAGTTGTTTTTTGGTCATGGTGTTTTATCACAGAGTCTTAGTGTCCTATTGCAGTGAAGAGATACCATGAGCAGGGTGCTCTTATAAAGGCGAGCATTTAATTGGATCTAGCTTATCCTTTCAGAGGCCTAGTGCATTATGATCGTGGTGTAAAAGCGGCAGCACTCAGGCGGACATGGTGCTGGAGACGCAGCTGAGAGTTCTACACCCAGATGCACCGGCAGCAGGAAGAGAGGGACACTGGGCCTGGCTTAGGCTTTTGAAACCTCAAAGCCCACCCCCAGTGACACAGTTCTTCCAACAAGGCCACACGTCCTCCCAGTCCTTCTCAAGTAGTCTGATAACCATGTATTCAAATCTATGAGTCAGTGGGGGGCGTTCTTATTCAGGCCACGGCATTCCGCTCCTTGGCTCCCATAGACCTGTAGCCATAGCAGAACGCAGAACGTGTTCACTCTATTTTCAAGAGTCCACATAGTGTACAACAGTCTCAACACTGGTTAAAAGTCTAAAGTCCAACGTCTCTTCTAAGACTCACGGCACTCTCTTAACTTTAACCCCTTGTAAGATCAAAATTTAAAAAAAAAAAAAAAAGCAAATCACACACTCGCAACATACACTGTCACATTACCATTCCAAAAGGGAGGAAAGGGAGAAAAGTGAGGAAATGCTGGACACCAAAGCAAGACTGAAAACCAGCTGGACCAACTCCAAACTCTGCATCTCGGTGCCTGGGCTCCAGCTCCTCCAGCTTTCCACGAACAGCCTGCAGCTCTCCTTGGCGGGTACCCCACAGCTCTGGCATCTCGGGATGTCTAACAGAGTCCAAGCCTCCCCTTCACAGCTGCGCACAGTGGCCCCTCTGGGCCTCCATGCAGATACACTCCTGGCGTATGCCTGGCCTCGGGGGGCTCCCATAGTCGCAGAGGGAGATTCCACAACTTCCGTTCTTGTGTCTTTGACTGTACAGCCAGAGCCATGTGGCTGAGGTGGCCAAGTTCTTCTGCTTGCTGGGGCTGGAACTTGGCCCTCTCATTCAAATACATTTCCACCAGCTCTCTGGTTTTCATGGTTTCTTTCCCAAGTTGGAAGCTTAGCTGTGCAGGGCCTTTCCCTGGTGTCACCACCCTCTTTACTCTATTCACCATCGGGATTTTCTTTAAACTTTTATCTCCCTGAGTACTGAACTTAGCTCCATTATACTTTCTGGTGCTCCTGTTCTTTTACAAACTGTACATGTTTTAAATTTTCCTTGCCCAGCTTGCTGCTTTTCATTATAGATCTGCTTTGAAATCTCCTCTGCCAATACCATTAATCAAAAGAAAAATCTTCATTTTACCCTCAGGTAGATTTTTTTGTGGCAGAAAACAGCTACATTCTTGACTAAAATATCACAAGAATGCTCTCTAGACCACATATTAATTTTATTCCTGTCTGAAACTATTTTTTTAAGTTTTAGTTTTTCAAGACAGGGTCTCTCTGTGTAGCCTTGGCTGTCCTAGAGTCATTTTGTAGACCAGGCTGGCCTCAAACTCACAGCGATCCTCCTGCCTCTGCCTCCCGAGTGCTGGGATTAAAGGCACGTGCCACCATGCCTGGCCCTGTCTGTAACTTCTTGAGCCAGGCTCCACAGTTAAAATTGCTCTCAGCACCACTGTCCTCATGCTCCTACAATGATGGCCCATTAAGCACCACTTTTTTTCTACTCCAAAGTCCCACATCCCTCCAACAAACAACATGGTAAGATCTGTCACAGCAATATCCCAATCTCTAGCATCAGTTTCAGTCTCAGTCGGTGTTCTATTGCTGTGAAGAGACAGCACGATCACGGCAACTGTAATAAAGGAAAACATTTAATTGCAGCTGGCTCACAGTTTCAGAGGTTTAGTCCATTATCACCATGGCGGGAAGCATGGCAGCATGCAGGCAGACATGGTGCTGGAGAAGGAGCTGAGAGATTGTCTACATCTGGGTCCACAGGCAGCAGGAAGAGAGAGAGGGACACTGGGCCTGGCTTGAGCAGCTGAGACCTTAAAGTCTACCCTCAGTGGCACACTTCATCCAACAAGGCCACACCTCCTAATCCTCCCCTGATGACTAAGTGTTCAAATCTATGAACCTATGGGACCATTCTTAGTCAAACCACCAGACACAGCAACAGAAAAATAACTAAGACATTGGCTTCAAGTATTATTTCTTCTAACTGAATAATGGCACCTGATACAGAAATTTCACATGTGCCTAAAAGTACTATTTTAGGGGACAACAAAATGTCTCAGCAAGTTGAGATGCTTTCTGGCCAGCCTGATGACCGGAGTAATATAGCAGGTAGGAGAAAAGCAGTTCACCCAAGTTTCAAGACCTGTAGCTGAATTCTGCTCTCCGGAACGGAGGCTGGACTCCATGACTCACCGTAATAGAATAGACCGGAATGGTTGCCCAGGCTCCTTGGAATGGCCAAGGCCAAAGCGAGGGGCATTCGACGGTGGTCTCTGTGCCAGTTTAGTGCCCCAGATAGTGTGGGCACAAAGAGCACCTGGCCCCCGGCTCGAACTGTCCCTAAAACAGCTGAACCTCCCCTGACCACCTCAGGCATGAGTGTCCTGGGGTGGCCACACCAGATGAGCAGGCCCTGGAAGGGACCTGACTCTCACAGCTCCAGAGACCCAAGTGTAAAGTCAGCGCACACAGCGCCTCAGAGGGGCCCAGGGAGGACCCTTCCCTCCTCTCCTAGCAGCTCCAGGTGTCCTCGGCTGTGGCCACACACCCTTGCCACTTTGACTTTTCCTTCTGTGAGGCTCTGTTCTGCCTCTTACGGGGACCTCTGTCACTGGACTTGAGGCCACCTGGATGATCAAGGTGATCTTGTCTCTCCATCTTTAATGGGACAGCATTCTCAAAGATCAGTGTTTCTTAGGCGGGCCGTGGTGGCGCACGCCTTTAATCCCAGCACTTGAAAGGCAGAGGCAGGTGGATCTCTGTGAGTTCAAGGCCAGCCTGGCCTACGGAGCCAGTTCCAGGACATCCAGGGCTACACAGAGAAACCCTGTCTCAAAAAACAAACAAAGAAACAAACAAACGAAGTGAAATCTGTCTCTCGTGTGCAGCCACATTCACAGACACTGGGAGTCAGGAGGTGCACACATCACTGTGGGGGCACGGACCTGGGTATGCCTGTCCAGCAGCCGCTCTGAGCAGACATCTCTTCACTGAAACCCACAAGTGAGGCTCCATGGGGCCTCGCAGCCTGTTCCAGGAAAGGGGCCCCAAGGTCAAGCTTGCCTTTGTCCCCTACAGTCTCCACCCTTCACTGCCAGAAGCATATTTGCTGAGGGGAGGGGACATATGACAGTCTTGTCCTAGGACCACAGGCTTGCAGAGGGCTCCTTGCCCTGGGCTCGCCCCTGCTCCTAGGGCCACCTAAAGATGGAAGACCCTGCTCAGCTTATAAGGAAAGATACAGCCCAGGTCCCAGCAGCCATGGTTGGGAGGCATTGGTAGGACCAGCAATATGGTTGGTTTTCCTTATTCTTTATCTTTTACTGGTTTTCATACTGACTTTTCTTGGGAGATCCCCTAACTTTCCAGAGAGAAGTGTACAAGTCCAGTCCTTGGGTTTACATGTTGCTTACATGTGGATGGTGATCCATGGGGGTGCTGGCTTTCTGACCACATAGAGTAACCTGAGAAAAAGACCTTGTTGTGATAGCAGGCTATCAAGAAGAGACCTGATACCCTATGAGCATATACAGGGGGAGGAGGTCCCCCTCAGTCACAGTCATAGGGGAGGGGAATAAGGGGAAAATGGGAGGGAGGGAGGAATAGGAGGATACAAGGGATGGGATAACCATTGAGATATAATATGAATAAATTAATAAAATAAAATTAAAAATTAAAAAAAGACTGTTGTGTTCAGTAGGTTGCCCCCACTTCTTGCACTTCCTCTTTTCTCTTTATCTTTCACCTTGCCATCCCTTAAGCATCCCTTCATGCCCTATGCTCCCTTTGTTATCCTTGCTTACCCTTCCTGCTCACAAGAGTGGTCCTTCACTAGGAGTCTATGGCCAAGCCTCCTGATGCTAGAGAAATAAATGGATGCATGCATGCATGCGTGTCTGCATGGATGCATGAAATGTTCAGTGGTCTAAGTCATAGGAGGTGCTTCACCAATGATGTGGGGTCCACGGGGGTAGAGGAGCTTCATTGTCTGCTTAAAGACTTTGATATGGTGACCATTACAACCCAACTGCTTCAGAGCAGCCCCGAAGGAAAAACGAAGTGTCAAGGGTGTGTGGGGAGAGAGACCAGGCGCCTGAGTGAGGCGGTAGCCGGCCCAGCCGCCCTCCTGCAGCGCCGCGCATGCTCCCTGCTCCCCCTTGCAACCCCGTTCCCACGCCGCCGCCGCCATCGCCCCCGCCCCAGCCCCGCCTGCTTGCGCGCTCCCTGGTCCTCCGCAGCCGCGGCAGACCTGGGCTAGAGACCACAACGCAGGACGAACCTCTTGCACAGAGGTGAGGTCGGACAGCTCTGAGCCTCTCTGGGACGCCTCCCCAGAGAGCTTCTCAGAAGCAGCATCCTTGGCCTCGGTTCTGCCTGATGTAGGGGTGCAGAGAGGAGGCCAAAGCTGCCTAGCGCGCAGGTACACAGGCAGGCGGGAGAAGGGAGGCGCTGAGAGGTCGCTGGCCTATCTCAGCAGAAGTGCAGAAGGAAGGGCACAGGTGGCTAGAGGATGGGAGGAGGAGAGGTGGTGGTGGTGACGCTTGAGTGGTCCTGGGCGATAGCCAGAGGTGGAAGAGCTGGCCAGGGTCTCTCAGTGATGCCCTTTTCTAGGGCCTGGGAAAGGAAGAGGAGCCTGCCCGAACTGGGCTCTGGGAAACTGAAGCCTTGTTTGTTTTCGTGTTTCTCTGGATTTTCAGACGCTAATACTGGGGCATTGCACAGCTGATTTTCACAGATAATTTCATTTTGCACCCCTGGATGTAGGAACTGGCAGGCTCGAGCTGTGAGGTCATGGCACTGTTACCCAACAGCCCACAGGCACAAGTTCTGAGGGTCCCCAGACTGGGACAGAACTTCAGAATCATGAACCTGTGGCTCTGAGAAGTGGAGAGTTGTGTCTTTCCACTGTGTTGACCAGTGTCCATTGCAGGGAGGAGCAATAAGCTTAGCCAAGCCAATGCCTAGGGAGGTAACGCAGAGTGAGAGGTGGGAAGGGGCTTAGGAACTGAAGAGCGCTGAGCAGTGCTAGTTATGACAAGCTCCATATAACAAGGATCTGCCGAGACCCATTATGAGCCAGGTTGTTACAGACTTCTCTGAGATCCATCAAAGAAGGAGATGGCAAAAAATCCTCTCCTCTACGACTGCAATTCTAGTGATGGAGCGCAGGCCATAAGTCATAAACATTTTAAAATAACTACCGGGTTGAATGGAAGATAGTAAGAGCTGAACAAAGGAGGCCCAGTTGCAAGTTTAGGTGCTGTAACTAGAAAAGGTTTGTGTTTTCAAAGACAAGATTTCTGCCCAAAGTTGAAGGTGATGAAAGAATAAGCCGTGTGCTTCTGTTTTGGAAGAATATTCTAGGCAGAAGAAATAGCTGGTACCAAGCCCTGGGGTAAGAGTGTTGTGACTCATGAAAGGCAGAGCTCTGCACCAAGTTTGACTGCAGCTGAGGGAGAGATTGGGAAAGGAGGGGCCAAATGGGCTCGTGGGTTTGTTCTGAGTGACAGCCTGGGTAGGAATGTGGGCAGAAAGGGGCAGGATCCTCAGCACTGTTTAGAGGATCCCTCAGCAAGCGTTCATGTTTGGTGGTCTCTAACTGCACTCTCTCCCTTCTGGAATTAGTTAAGCCCGGAACCAGTAATTGCAAGGGAGATCTCTAAGGGCTTTGGTGGCCCAGCTCCTCAGTGGGCCCTCTCTGGCCATTCTACCTGTGGTAACTAGAGGTAGATGGGGTCTAGAGCTGCTAGACCCCAAAGAACGTTCCACCCTTAAGTAACCTACATACCCCCTCCTTGTGGATGAAAAGGCCCAAATTCCCCCTTGTGATGTGACTAAGGAGGATTCTGAATGTTTTCCTTGCTGTTTATTTGGTGGGTTTCTGGTTTCTTTGTCTGAGGAAAGCACCCCACCTTGTGGTAGCGTGTAGGATGGCTCTCTGAGTGCCACAGGCCCTTCCCTGCATTTGCTAGGCTTCCCCTTACCACCCTCCTCCCCTCCTGCTCCATGCAAGCAGGGGTCAGGGAAACCACTATGATCAAGACCGCTGGCAGGACCAAAGTCTAGGGGAAGGTGTGCCTGGGTTCACAGGATGATCTGTTTCCAAGCCTGCTGAATGCCTCAGGCAGCCCCAACCTTCTATGGTATCACCCCTCAGCTTATCCTGTGTTCCGGAGGCTCACGGGGATAGGCAGGCCAGTAGGAGGATGTTTTTCAGTTCCATCAAGCGTCTTCCAGATGCTTACACACACACACACACACACACACACACACGCACACACGCACACACGCACACACGCACACACGCACACACGCACACACGCACACGGGCACACAGGCACACCTCCCAGAAGACTGGAACTACATAAGTTATCTAGGATCATATGAGGACACGGTTTGCTGCGTCTTTGCAAGGCCTGAAATCATGACTGACTTTCAGAGAGTAGGTCTCAAAGACAGACACATCCCTTGTTTGACAGTCACTTCTAATGGGTCTATCCTTCCACAGGTAAAATCCTGTCCATGGGTCTGGCTCTAGGGCAACATAACAGCAGTGTACCACATCAAATGTGGGGAGGAATAAGCTGCTACTTGCTTCTGACTTCTCTGAAATGAATAGCGTCATCGCAGTACCATTCTTGTAGTGAACAAACAAATGTTTGTTGTTTTTGTTTGGTATGTGTGTGAAACAGAACGCACCATGTTGAACACAAGATCAAAGGGCAATTTGGGGAAGTCAGTTTCACCTACCATCTTGCTGAAGGTGGTGTCTCTCCTGTTTGTGCCGAGCTGCATACTCCAGGCTAGGCTGGCCCCCACGCTAGCAGCCATTCCTCCTGGCTCTGCCTCCCATCTTACCTTATGGGTTCTGAGCTTAACAGCTTCACACTGTTGCGTGGTTTGTTTGTTTAAAATCTGGATTCCAGGCATTCCATCCAGGTGGTCAGGCTTGCGTGGCTAGCAGTTTTCCCTGTTGAGCCATCTCCCTGGGTCATGCTGTTGTCTAAAACAATCATTTTAATCCAAAACACTTGTAAATTTGGGCCATCTCCTCCACACCCCTTTAGAGTTGCATAGTGCCCATAATGAAATGCACATGTATCCTGTGGGTATCCAAATGACGGAAGAACCCCTTTTGTCCTTGTCTGCGTGCGCGTCCATTTTTGTGTGAGGTCAGGTGCGTGTCAGCTCAGGGAGGCCAGAAGTCAGTGCCGGGAGCTCTCAACCTCAGGTCCTCCTACGTACTGAGGAAGCACTGTATCAACTGAGCCACCTCCACAATCTCCTTTCCCTCCTTTTTTTTTTTAAGTGAGGCAAGAGTCACTTAACATAAAGGATACCATTTCCAGGGCTAAAAAGATGGCTCTGAAGTTAAGTGCACTTGTTGCTCTTCCAGGGAACCTGGATTTGATTCTCAGCACCCATATGGCATAGCACAACCATCTGTAACTGTAATTCCAGGGGATCCAATGGCCACTTCTGATCTCTGTGGGCACCAGGAATGCACTGATATGCAGACATACATGCACGCAAAACACCCATACACTTAAAATTATAAAATAATTTTTAATTAAAGGCACTATTTTAAAGGAAACTATTCAGTGATATTCAGTGTTTCCCTGTGCTGCCCAGCCCTGCCTGTATCTAGTTCTAGAACGCTTTCATTGCTCAATGAGAAAAATTCTGCATCCACTAAGTCATTCTTTCTATTTGGTTTATCATCCCAGCTTTATGGCTATGAATTTGCCTGTTTTGAACTCATTATACTTTATAAAGATCTGGAAGATGGTGGTTCACTGTTCAGTGACATTGCAGATTAAAGGAGACAAAACAGCCACACAGAGATGCAGTTAGGGACGGGGGAAACTGTAAGGATATCTTGTACTTATATAACAGGAATTGGGCCAGCTCCCTGTGGATTTCCTGGTAGGAGCCCCCTAGTTTTCTGGGATCTAGTTGCTGACTGAAAACCTGAGGAAGCAGATGGAAGTAAGTTTTTAGTGGCTTAAGACACAATAGGAATGGGGGCTTAGCAAACTGCTTAGAGAAGACAAAGATTTTAGCCACAACTAAAAACTAGGTCAAGGCAGCTCTTGTGAAATGTCATGGTACATCATATAAATGGAATTGTACAATATGTGGCCATCTGTGTCCAGCTCTGACATTTTTAACGTAGGAAAATATCCTCAGGGTTCATCCATGTTGTAGCATACATCAGAATTTCCTTCCTTTTCTGGTCAAATAATACTCTATTGTTTATATATAGCACATGTTCTTTATCCATTTGTGTGCTGGTGGATGTCTGTTTAGTCTGTTTCTGCCTTTTGGCAGTATGACTGCTATGAATGTGGGTGTATAGGTTTTCATTTAAACACCTGTTTTTAAAATTATTTTGAGTATGCACTTAGGAGTGGAAATGCCTGGTCATGTGGTAATTCTGTTTCACCATTGAATATCCACTCAAATGGATTTGGTTTGCTTGTGTTGGGGGGGAGAGTGGGCATTGTGGGTATGCATGTTTTGATATATGAGGACTGTTGGTGTGTGTTTAAAATCTATTTTTTATTTTGGGCTCCTTAGATCCCTTTCTCCCTTCTCCACCCCAATCCCTTCCAACACCCCAGCACCAGGTAGGAGAGAAAGAAGGTTAGTGGGGAGAGGGGGCGTGGTTTTCCTGAGCTGCTTCCTGCTGTTCAGGGTCCTTGGGTTCCTTGGGGGCGAGTCCAGTCCTCCTTTCAGGGCGTCTCCAAGTTCTTCCCGTCCAACTGCATCAGCAGCACCCAGGAGCAGCATGGGGGAAGCACCAGCAGCCCTCTTCTTTCTCGGAGCCCCCGGTCTCTGTCCCAGCTGACAAACATCACCACGTGCCCTCTCAGGAGCAGTTCTCAGCTGTGGACAGACTGGAGCCGCCCCCCCCAGATCCCACACCTCGGATTAAAACAAAAATATCTTTACATGTCATAAACTAAAACTTACACAACAGAGGACACACATGCATGACAGTGCACATGTGCATGTGTATACCTATGTAGGGAGGCCAGAGGTAGACATTGTGTCCTCCTCAACCACTCTCCATCTTATATATGGAGAGACAGTTTCTCACTTGAACCTAGAGCTGGCTAATTGGGTTTGTGTAGTTACTTGCACTAAGTAGTTAGTGTAGCTAATTAGCTTGCTCCAAGGATCCCGTGTCTGTTTCCTGCATACTGGGATTACAGATGGGCTACCACACCCACCTGGAATTTACATAGGTGCTGGAGATCCAGTCTCCAGTCTTGACACTTGAACTGTCTCCTCATTAGGCAATCTCCCCAGCCACAAATTGTGTGTGTGTGTGTGTGTGTGTGTGTGTGTGTGTTCCTGTGTGTGGAGGCACGTGTGTGCATGCGCATGTGAAGGGAAGAAGAGCACCTCAGATGTAGTTCCTCAGGAGCCATCTACTTTGTTTTTTGAGATGCCTCTCATTTAGTCTGGAGCTCACCCAGTTGGCTAGGCTGACTGAGCAGTGTGCCCCAGGAGTTCACCTGTCACAGTTCCTCACATTGGAATTTAAAAAACGCACTGACAGGCCCAGGTTTTGCTATTTTAAAGGTTTGGTTATTTTACATGTGTGAATGTTTTGCACGTGCATGAATACCATGTGAATGCCTGTTGCTCTCAGAGGTCAGAAGATGGCACCACATCTCCTGGAACTGGAGGTATAGATGGCTGTGAGCCAACATGTGGGTGCTGGCAACTAAGCTTGGGTCCCCTAAAAGAGCCCGTTCTCTTACTCATTGAGCGATGGCTCCAGCCCCAGCCCTAGCTTCTTTGTATAGGCTTTGGATATGAAACTGAGATTCTCATGCTTAGAAGCCAAATATATTACTAATGAACCGTTCCCTAGCCCTAAGCAAACGGCTTCTATAGTTCTTTTTTTTTTTCTTTTGAGTATTGTTATTCAGCTTCCTATTACAGTAAGAAAATGCTTTATACAATGAGCTTATATAGAGAAAAGGTTTGCTTTGGCTTACAGGTTTGGAACTGTCAGCTTACTAATTGGTTAGCCATGCCTTTGGGCCTGTGGCAGAGCACATCAATGTGGTAGAGCAAAACCACTGGCAGTATCACAAAGAAGAGGCCAGAATTCCACTCTCCGCTTTGAGGGTACATTGACAATGACATAAAGACCTCCACTAAGCTCCGTTGCCACCTGTGCTGGTTCATCTTCACTGTCAAATGGACTGGATTTGGGATTACCTAACAGACTTCTGGGCATGTCTGTGAGGATGTTTCCAGAGAGACTAAACTAAGGAGGGAGAACTCACTCTAAATTCAGGTGGCATTGTCCCATGGGCTGGGGTCCTGAACTCAAAAAAAGGGGGGGTGGAGAAAAGAGGAGCTGGAGAGATGGTTCAGCAGTTTGGAGGAGTGCTTCCTCTTTGTCCAGAGGACCCAATTTCAGTTCCAGTACCCATATCAGGTAGTTCACAGCTGCCTTATAACACCAGCTTCATGGGAATCCAAAGTCCTTTACTGACATCTATAGGCTACTGCATTCGGATACACATGCATTACTCCCACATAACACACACATACACACACACACACACACACACACACACACACACACACACACACACGGAGAGGGAGGGGAGAAGGGAGAGAGAGAGAGAGAGGAAAAAATTAAATTAAAAAAACTCAGCAGTAGAATTCATCTGTCTCTGTTTCCTGGATGTGGACACAAGTAATCAGCTGCCTTATTTACTTCAAATTGTAGGTGAAAACAAGCTCTTAAGTTGTGTTCATCAGTTATTTTGTCACAGCAATGAAAAAAGCAACTCATGCTTTTCCCAGTATCTCTATCCTGAGGATAAGATGGTGATAATGGTAATACTTGGGCCTTTGTGTACCTTTCATATCTAGACTAGAGAAAACATGGTCAAGTGTACAGAGTGTGATGAAGGCCAGGTTTATCAGTGGTCACCATCTTGCCTTATTTGCTTCGTTGTTGTTGTTGTTGTTGTTGTTGTTTCATGGAATATTTTAAATTGAGCAGCATACCATGTTTGTCCTCAACTGTTTCAATATGCAAGTTTCTTTAAAAGGATTTTTTTTCCTGTGCCTCAGTGCTGTTATCTACCGAACACACGAACACTAGTGATTCCTCCTGCCTCATCCTCTAGTATCCACCCCACAGTCTCCATCATCTTCAGATTCCTCCTGCCTCATCCTCTGGTATCCACCCCACAGTCTCCATCCTCTTCAGTGATCTTGATGACTTCATTCTTCATATCAACATTTTAGGACTAAGTCTTTTATCATCTATAGAAGTGCCTTCCATACATGATACTAGTTTGTAGAGACCTGCAGCTGGAGTTGCAGACAGATGTGAGATGTCTGATGTGGGTGATAGGAATAGAGCCCAGGTCCTCTAGAAAAGCATCAAATGCTCTGAACCACTGAGCCATCTCTCCATCCCCTTAAATAATCTTTTTGTCTGATTCATAGAAACTTCATCAGAAACTTTATCATTGGTCACTGTTGACTTATCAGACCTTGGGGCAATTTAAATGCTGGGTAAATATGTGGCTTTCCATGTGTTCTCTGTACTCCACCCCCTCTTCTCTCAATGTGGACTTCTCATTGGCAAACAAACAAGCTGTAGTCATCCAACAGGGTATAATGAAAACTCTTGACCCACTGCCCCTCTGGACTTCCTCCTGGTTTCTTTTCTGCTCCATTCAGGACTTTCATGTTGTCAGTTTCAAGTCTGATAACAGCATTCTTGAAGCAAATGGTCATTTGCCTAACTAGCTTCTTCATAAGCTAGCTTTGTCTACTCTGTCAATCCTAAAGCCCTTGGCACAAGAACCATCTCCCTGCAGTCCTCATCCAGTCCTCGCTTCTGTCTGCTGTCTCGATTCTTAACACCGCCACTGAGGGAGAGCGATGTGTCCTGGGCCTTTTATTGCCTGTGTTCCCTTGCAACCACGTTGCCACTCTCAGCCCGACATCATCTCTTCTGAGAGCCCCACCCACCATCTCCTGTAGACCCTACTGCTCTGTGCCTCACAGTGGGCCACTCTTCTATTTATGCTCACTAGCAACTCTCACTCTGCACCTGGATGGTGTATGTCTGTGTGTGTGTGAGTGTGTGTGTGTGTGTGTATGTGTGTAGTGTTTTTATTTTAAGATGGATCAGACACTAAAGGAAAAGGAACCATGAGTGGAGCATCCAGGAATATCTGGGAAATTGGAGGGATAGGATGGTGGATAGAAAAAAAGGAAGTGAGAGGGGCTGGGGCAATGGCTCAGCAGTTTAGAACCCTGACTGCTCTTCCAGAGGATCAGGGTTTGATTCCCATCACGTACGTGGTGGCTCACAACCCTCTGTATTTCCAGTCCCAAGTGATCTGACTTCCTCAGGCACCAGGCACATACATGGTACTCAGACATACATGCAGTCAAAATAAGATAAAATTTAAAATAATTTTTTTTTTTTTTTTGGTTTTCCGAGACAGGGTCTCTCTGTGTAGCCTTGGCTGTCCTGGAACTCACTTTGTAGACCAGGCTGGCCTCAAACTCACAGCGATCCACGTGCCTCTGCCTCCCTGAGTGCTGGGATTAAAGGCGTATGACACCACGCCCAGCTGAAAAATATTTTTTAAAAGAAGGAAATTATATAAAAAAGAAAGAAACAATAGGCTCTTTTGGAAAGCTGCTCAGTGGTCCCTGGCATGTGTGCAAATTTAGTGATGCCTGGATCTTGGCCCGCTGAATGGGAGATAGAAAACCTGGAAGCTAAGTTTGAGAATGTGTTCATGGCTAAATTGCATTGTGTCTATAAAAATGATAGCTTGATGTCCTATCCCTAGCTACTTAGAAGTGGGTTTCTGTGAGTGTAAGTAAGGTGACAGCAAGGGTATATTGGAGTTGGGTTAGCCAAGACAAAGGGAAATTTGGATCCAAGTGCACATAGAGAAGTCAGCCATGTGAAGATTCAGGCAAAGATTGGAAGGATGCAACTGTAAGTCAAGGATTACTGGATACCACCTGATGCCTGATAGAGGCAAAAAGAAGCAGTTTTCAGGAAGGAGGAAGGATGCACCAGCAGCCAGATCTCAGGCTGCCATCTTCCAGAACTGATCTCTTTGCACTTCTCTCAACTTGTTTTCCAGCTGTGCTGTGCTTGGTGCCCTCTGACTATGGCAGCTATTCTCCTGAGTGCAAAGCCCAAGGTAAACCAGCCTCTCCCTCACTGTCCCACAGTTCTCCCTGAGCAGCTTCCTTCTGCTGCTCTGCATGGATCCTGGACCTCTCAGGCCAGGAGAAAGCTTTGCATGCTGCTTCCTGAGTTCCCTTTGACAGCTTTTCCATTCTTCTCCGAGACAGTGCCCTTGCTGCTGAGTCTCTCCTGGGATAGGGGACCCTGTGTTTCATTGTTTGCATCTAGGCTTAACCTGTAATTTAATTCCCTACCACATAAATGGCTTGTTTTAGGTACCAGTATCTTTTGAGGATGTGTCTGTGTACTTTACAAAGACAGAATGGAAGCTTCTGGATCCCAAACAGAGGAACCTCTACAAGCAGGTGATGCTGGAGAACTACAGCCACTTGGTGTCCGTGGGTAAGTGACCCTACCGTGTATACACACCCAGTCCCACTTACTCTGTCTCTGGACTCCAGATCTGAATTTTTTTGTTTGTTGGTTGCTGTGAACCCAAAAACAAGCACATTTCTTTATCTTACCCATACATACCTTATAGGCCAGCTGCCCTATCAAAAAGGTGTTCTTCTAAATAGTTGGGGCTTTTGAATGCGCAGGATAAAATCAGTAAGGGCCTAGTCGGGCTCATTTTGCACTTAAAGTCATAGATTGCCAAAACTTCTCTCTATTGAGAAACAGATGTCAGTTACGATGGGATATTTACTTGCAGCATTTTAGAGGCATTTTTACAGAAGATGTATTTGACATTCAACCTGCTGTATAGAACTTAGCAACATGTTCCACTTCCACTGGCCATGAGGCCCCATGCTAAAGGCAGTCAGTGCACTTGGTTTCCAAGGCTGGAGAAATCTAGGCAGATGCTGAGGCAACATTCTGCCAGCTGCTCTCTCCTTATTTCAAGATGACCCACTCTCCTATCTTTTTGCATCTGTACGAGGATGTTCATCTTGCCAATTCCAGACAAAACCAACATTCATAGACTTTATGGATGTGCTCAAAAGCCCAGAGAAGTGAGTGACAGGAGTAATATGTCCCAACTTCTTCCTCCAATAAACAGTGTCTAAGCTGGGGCCTTATTACTCTTTGCTGGCATCTTCCTAGCTGAGACAGCTCCCTGACCACCCCTAGCATCTGACTCCTTGGACAGAGACTGGTTCCTTGTCTGGGTTCTCTCTGAACGTCAACAGAAAGTTGTGGCCATATCTCCCCAGAAGACTTGTGGAAGTTGCCTTTGAGCTTGGTGGAGATGATCTTTCTTGGGAATTCTTGGCTCTCTGAAAACATCTGAAGTTGCAGGTTGTGGTGATTTTCTGCCTTTCTATGAACAGGACTTGCTTTCTCCAAGCCGAAACTGATATCCCAGCTGGAGAGAGGGGAGAAGCCCTGGATTACAGAGGGCACAATGGATGAGACTGAAGAGCCCTGCACTGGTAAGCAAGACACCCTCAGTCAGCTTGCTGGAGTCAAGGGTAAAAAGTAAGAGCTGGCCTAAGGAAGGCAGTGTAGACTGGAACTTTAGTGCTCCCCTCCCTTGATGGGGCTGGCTCAACAGAGACCCATCTTTGCTGGTGTTTCCCAGCAGCTCCACCCTACTTTCCAGTATACCCTCTTTCAGCAGCTGTCCCTTCTGCTTGCCTGATGGTTTGGTTGGTTGGTTGGTTGGTTGGGGTTTTTTTATTCTCCAGTTCCTTGATGGGAAGATGAAAAGGGGATAAAACGCTCCACAGACGCCCAGGGAAGTGACACTGTTTGTGGCTGTGCCATTACAGGAAACAGGATAAAGAACAAGACTTTGACTCCAAAGCCCAAACTTTTTGGAAGAGGGCTCCTCGGAGACACCTCAGGATTTTCTTTTCAGAGGCGTCCTCACGACTTCAGGCCAAATCCCATTATAAGGTACCAGCACTCCAGAATCGCGGAGAAGCGGTATCTGTGTCAGCAGTGCGGAAAATCCTTCAGCCGCAGCTCCAATCTCATTAAGCACCGAATTGTCCACAGCGGCGAGAAACCATATGAGTGCAGCGAGTGCGGGAAGCTGTTCAGGCGCAGCTTAGCATTGCTAGAGCATCAGCGCATCCATAGCGGCGACAAGCCCTATGAATGCGGGGAGTGTGGCAAGACCTTCACGCGCAGCTCCAACCTCGTCAAGCACCAGATCATCCACAGCAGCGAGATGCCATTCGTGTGCCGCGTGTGCGGGAAGGTGTTCCGGCGCAGCTTCGCACTGCTTGAGCATGCGCGCATCCACAGTGGTGAGCGGCCCTATGAGTGTGGCGAGTGTGGCAAGGCATTTAGCCGAAGCTCCAACCTCATTGAGCATCAGCGCACCCACAGCGGCCGGAAGCCCTACGTCTGCCAGGAGTGTGGCAAGGCATTCAAGGGCATCTCGCAGCTCATCCACCACCAGCGCAGCCACCGTAGCGACAGGCCCTTCGCTTGCCGAGAGTGCGGGAAAGCCTTCCGAGGCCACTCTGGGCTCAGCCAACACCAGCGGGTGCACAGCGGAGAGAAGCCCTATGAGTGCAGCGAGTGCGGCCGGGCCTTTGGTCGCAGAGCCAACCTCTTCAAGCATCAGGCGGTGCATGGCGGGGTATGGCTTGAGCGCCGCGGTCGAGGGAAGGGGCTCCGTCGTGGGTGCATGCTCCTGGAGCATCGGCGGGGCCCCCGGGGGGCCCGGCCCCAGGAGGCTGGGGAAGGCAGCTCCGCCGACCCCCAGCATATCGACACCAATGAAAAGCCCCAAGTGTGTGAGCGCTGTGGCCAGGTCTTTGAAAACAAGTTGCTGTTGTGTCGCCACTTGCGCATCCACGACGATGAAGATGACAAGAAACAGAAGCCTATTACTGCGAGCGCCTTGGCTTTGGAGGAGAAGAAGTTCAGCCAACATCTAAAAGCCCAGCCGGAAGAGGAAAGCGACAGCGAAAGCAGTGAGGTTTTCTTGTGTGATGAGAAGGCCCAGGGCCCATGTTCACCTTGAGGCTGGAAACAAGGCAGCGAGTCAGAATGGCAGGGTGGCCCCTTCTCCCCTTCCCTGACAGGGTGCACCCCTCACGCAGAGTAGTCTGTCCTATTCCTTTCCCACTAGGGAAAGCTCCCTCCCTAGTCCTTGATGATATAATTGATGCTTAGAGATTGCACAGGAAGAAGGCCCAAGGCGCCTAGGCAGGGTTCTCCTGTGTGTGCTTGGGTGTGTGAGTGCCTGCATGCGTGGGGTGGGGTCTCCAGGTGAGCCGTTTACATAATCCAGAGTTGGTCTCCTCCAACCCATGAGAATTGCCTGGTGTGGTTAGGAGGGAAGCAGCAGTGTCCAGCCAACTCTAGGCACCTTACCTTGAAGTTTACAGAGGGGTGGCCCATGTCTTTTCCCTTGTTTCATGTTGGGTGGCTCCCTCCTCTTAAGAGTTGTTTGTGTTTCTAGGTAGACTATACTAAACGCACTTTATTCTAGTAAAAATGTATAAATTGAAGGGACTCTAAAATTAGCCTGTGGTCCTGGAGCACAAGCTGGACCATGTGGGACAACTTGGACCCTATGGATGTGCCCCTGCTGCTGCTTGAAGGGTCTGTACCAAACCTGTCCTCTTGCAGAGAGGTTAAGGCCCAAACACCCTGAGGATCTCCTTTTTGGGAAAGGAGCCCGTTTCCTCTGGTCCAAATAGGAGAAGGGTCTAGGTAAGCCATGGCAGCATTTACAACCCCAACCACTTGCTGGCTTTAGTCTCCTCCCTAACTGCTTAGTGAAGGCCATACTGGCCTCTTCCTGCCACTCCTACCCTCTGCCCCAGTGCCTAAAGTTTGTCTGTTAATCCCATTATGTGGTGATGACAGGTTAGGAATTTGCACTTAGATGGCCCCTGAAATGAGTCTGGCCAAACAGTTATCTTTCAGATAGATGACATTTCTTAGACTATTAATTGCCATTATTTTAATATGCTTTTGTTTGGAGTAACAGTTGAAAATGGAGGTGATTGCTGTTGTTGTTGTTGCTGCTGCTGCTGCTGTATGAGTGTGTTAGGGAATTGATCCCTTATAAAAATTCCTCAGGCAGAGGGTGTGTGGCTCAGAGGTGGAGTATATGCCTAGCAGAATACAGGCTGTATGTTCCATCCCTGCCCCTACGCCCAGAAAAGTTCAGACATGAGAAAGGGGTCTTCCCAGGCCATGAGCCTTTAAGTGTGGTGGCAAATCTGGCCCTCCAGGTCATGTCACATTCCTCTCTTCTCTTAAGTCTGGCTGACTTTTCAAATGGCACTTTACTGAGAACTGGGGGGGCGGGTCATAAGGAAACCTGTGACAGTTCTATTCCACCTGTGCTGTCCCCAGAAGCCCTGAAGATCTGTCCCTTGGTATGTTCAGCTCAGCATCCTGGTCAGCAAGCTACTTTCCACGAGGAGAGAAAGATTTTTGTCACAGAAGCTACATGAGGGCAGGTTGGTGGTACAGGTTAAGTAGAGTGAAGACATCTTTCCTGCCAGGGGAGAAAGGTTAAAGACAGTTGCCTCCTGTCAAGAGAGTATGGGAAGACCTTGAAACCCGGATGCTGGTCACAGAATAACTTGAGATACTCACATGCACACACTTTATGTATATAAGATGTTTTGGGTAACGTTCTAGTTTGTAACTTGCTCTTCTGTCCGTGTCCTCCAAGAGTTGCCCATCTTCATGTCCTGTGCTTGCTTTCTTGTGGTAAACCTGTGGCTGTGTGTCATGCTGGGCACTAGTGAAAAAGCCTTGAAAAACAAACAGCTACTTAAAAAGGAGCTCCCCCATGTAGAGGGGGACTGCTTCCAGAATTAAAGTAAACAGGTAGTGGGTTCAAGGTCACAAGCAAGAGTCAACTCTGAGCTAGAAAGAGCCTAGAGTGATGCTAGGATTAGTGGGGAGGGTCGTTTCTCATGTGGGAGGGGCTGCTGTTTCTGGGGTCTTTCTCTCTTCTTTTCTTTTCTTTTTTATTTATTTTTTCTGCTACCAAGCTTCAGGCACCAACCCTTACAGTTTTACAAACAGGAAGTAAAATATAGGTACTTCATGTGGGGGGGGAGGGGTTGCTGAAAAGTGCCTTGCTTAGGAGTGGGGAGGATGTGGTGTATTAAGGAAGGCCAGAATTCACACAGGTTTCTCTAGGGCAGTTCTGAGTCAGGATTCTAGACTAATCGAGAACGGGTATGAGGCGTGAGTTCTCTCCTCCCAGCGACTATGGTCAGTTGAGATAGAAGAGGTGGTGTGCAAGAAGACTAAGGAATTGGGGATCCTGCCTGCATTTCTCCAAGTCCGCACTTGCGCTGGAATTTGTAGCTGCCTTCATGTTTTTGTGAGCCCCAGTTCATCTGTGATTCCACAAAACAACGGCCCTCTGAGACTCCTGGACACTGTTTGTGAGGGGGTTTCTTTGGAGGGTGGTAGTGTTTTAAGCCTGTGTATCAGGGCTGGCCTTTGACTCTATTTTCCTGCCTCTACCTCCTAAATATTGGAATTACAGGTTTGGCCACAATGTCTGACTTCTGCAGATTCTTATATTCTTATATGGAAAGTAACATGAGGTTCAAGGTCTTGCATGTTGCTGAGAACAGTGCCTCCTTTTGTGCTCAGCGGGGCTAAGCCTGGTCCCTCTCCGCCACCTGGGACTGATGAAAACAGGACTGAAGGCCTGCTGTTCATTTGGAAGCTTCTGGTGCATCAATGTTCCTTGGCAGATTGATGGGGGTATAGGTTATACAGTTTAAAATGTACAACTGTGGAGGAGTTGTGACAGGCGTCTGTACCCTTAAAATCATCCCTCCTGTCAAGTCAGTGAACCTTCAGCATCTTAGCCGGAACTCCTCCTTTCTGCTCCTCCCTATCCCCTGTCCTTACAACTACTGCTTCCTATCACTAGTGATTAACTTCTGTATAAGTGGATGTCCACAGTGTGTATCTGGCCTCTCAGTGCCATTTTTCAACGTTTCCAGGTGTTTGTGTATATATCCATCCTTCGTATTTATCCCGTCCTATAGATGGCCTCCAACACCTGTTGATGCCTGTTAATTAATATTTACATTCCTTCCAGCTTGAGACAAATAAAGCTGCTATGAGTATTTGTATGCACATTACAATGTGAATGTGGTTTTATTTCCCTTGAGTACGTAGGAGTGGAATAGCTGGTTCATATGGTGACGCATTGTTTAACTTTGGGGAAAATTGCCAACCTTTTCCAACGTAGTTGCATTATTTCATATCCGCAATAGTTGTTGTATGACAGTTCCAGTTTCCTCCACCCTCACCAACACTTGTTGTAGTCTGTCTAGTGTAGCCATCCCAATGTGGGGGGTGTTGTAGCTTACTGCGGGTTTGATTTGCATTTCCTTCATGACTGAGACATTGGACATCTTTGCAGGTACTTGCTGGCCTTTCATGTTTCCTTTGAGAACTGTGCGGATCCTTTTCCCATTTTAACTGAACGGTTTGTCTTCTTACAAAGACTTAGAGTTCTAGACATCAGTTTGTCATCAAGTATGTTTTTAACAAATATTTTCTTTCACACTATATATTTAAAACTTTTAGTTTGTATTTTTGGGTTACAATGAACAACTTATTTTTAAAAATCACTGAGACATTATCTTATGTTTACCTATTGGGTGTTTTATGACTTGGATTTTGTTGTTGATAGACTTTAGGTTTTGTTTTGTTGGCTTGGGTTGTGTTTTGCTTTGTTTTATTTTTCAATTTCCCTATGTTGCCTGGCTTGTTTTGAACTTCTAGAGTCAAGTGGTTACCTTGCCTCCAACTCTGGAGTGCTGGAATGTGCCACCACACTCAGGACCCTGCCTCCAACTCTGGAGTGCTGGAATGTGCCACCACACTCAGCTTTGAACTCCTGTTGCTGTAGAAAATTCTCCCCTTTGACTTAAAAGCTGCTATTTAAAATCCTGCATGAAAGTGGAAACTGAGAAAGCACCCAAAGCTGTAAGACAGGGACCTCTGGGAGGAAGCCAGTGTACCATCTGTGTGGCTCAGGGCAGAGCAGCCAGCCGACTGCTCTGTGATACTTTACTCTGGAACTAAGTTAAAGTCAGAGAACTATTTTATATACCAACTTGTCCAGGCTATAAAGCTCAGGTTTTAGTAAAACAGGGGTCTAGATGAGGCTGTGAAAAATTAGTGGCCTTTGAATAAAGCCATCCTCCTTCCTAGTGTAGGTATGTTTTGGACAATCGTCTGAAGACTTTAAAAAGACTGAAACTAGCCAGAGGAAGGGCTGCTGCTGCTGCTGGCCCTCCCTTGAACTACAGCTCCGCCTTCAGGTGCTAGTTGGCCCAATTGCCACTCGGTCTCTACATTATGTGAACCAATGCTTTGAAGTCTCCTGATAGATTAAGATATAAATTTGCAGCTACTATAAGAATCCTAACTAACAGAGCCATAAAGTCAGAAGTACACGCATATAGTGATCAGACATGTAACAGAAAACCCACTTGGCATGAAGGAATCCATGCCTAAAGCATCACTATGATGCAGTGTTAGCATGTACGCTCCTGTAAATGGACAGATGTACTAGATAAGCAAGAGCAGAGCTGCCCAGCAGAGTAATTGTCAGGCTGTATTCTAGAACTAGGGATAAATGTCAACATTTCTTAAGGAGACGCATTTTCCAGGATCTAGAAGGCGTTTTAAAGTTATTTCTGAGCAGGCATGTGCCCCACACCTGTAATCTCTGCCCTGGAAAGACTGAGGCAGGAGGGTTGCAAGTTTCAAGATGAAGTCTTACTGTAGCTCAAGGGCAGAGAAGATCATGAGGGCAGCTCTCACCCTGCATGGCCGAGAGACAACAGATACGGGAGTTCTCAGGGAGAGATAGCACATAGGGAGAGTGTCATGTGAAGAGGAAAGCAGAAATTAGAGTCCTGCATGTGCAAACAAGCCACAGAATGGCCAAGGTTGCAGAAATTACTGGAAACCAGGGAAGGGGAGTGGATCAGACTTCCTTGAAAGACTCAGAAGGGACCCACCCTGATGACACCTTGATCTTGGACTTCTAGGACTACAGTATACTTTATTATTGGTAGCACTGGAAAACATAAGGCCTGCTCCAAACCCCACTTAAATATGATCTGTCTAGTGAGACTTTTGGTTTCTTTAAAAACCTAGTTATGTGAATATGTTTTTGTTTTGACTCCAGGTATAGGATGTGGGGCTGCTTCAGATTAACCTCAGTAGCTGACTAGGATTTGTCTCATGCTCTAGCAGGGGTATGGTTTTGCCACCTGAAGGTAGTTTCTGTGTGTGTGTGTGTGTGTGTGTGTGTGTGTGTGTGTGTGTGTGTGTGTG
>OU015760.1:114642844-114686719 GCA_907169655.1 Acomys percivali
GTGTGTGTGTGTGTGTGTGTGTGTGTGTGTGTGTGTGTGTGTGTGTGGCATTTGGAATTCTGGGGACTTTTCAGAGGATATATAAATGCTAGGGACCTGAGATGGGGGGTTGCTGCTGTTGGGTGGTTGCTGTGGCTTGTTGTGGTTTGTTAAGTAGCTGTATGCAAAGACACAAGAGCAAATTGAATATTCCTGCCAGCAAAAATCAACCCTGCCCCCAGGAACTGGATGCCCCTAATCAGCAGGAAGTAGTCTAAAGAGGTCTAAACCTCTTTTCCCCCTCTAACCTTCTTTCTAGCCTACCTAGTGCTAGAGAGTTGGAAGGGATTGGGGTGGAGAAGGGTGGTCAATATGGGAGCCCAATAAAGTAGCCAAAAGCCTAGTTACAGATTTGGGTGAGTAAGATGCTTCAGGGGGTAAAAGCACTTGCCTGGTTATCTGAGTTGGAACCCATAGTGGAAGGAAAGCCTGACTCCTTGAAAGTTGTCCTCTGAGTTTAACAGGAGCATTATGTCATGTTCACGTGAGGACATGGACACACAGACACACACACATACACACACACATACAAACACATGCATGCACGCACTCACAGGCACACATGCACACATTAATAATGATAAGGGAAAGTTTCTTTAAACTTTCACTATTGAGAAGTTAGGACTACCTTTATAAGCATTATATTGTGAAGGAAAAGTAAAACCACAAGTTATCTCTAATACAAAGTGAAAGGGTTGTCTAGTGCAAACCTCTGGGATGTGGTCAGATCCTTGAGGGAAATTGTTATTTTTGAGGAGCTTGGTTATTCAATAATGGAGATGGTCCAGGAGCTTAGTCTTCATCTCAGAAAATCAGAAAATAAAGTAAACAAGAGATGTTAAATAGATGGAAATAATCAAAGTAAAAAGTGATTTTAATGAAGCAAAAATATTTTAAAGTGAAAATTTAGTCAAAGCTCTAAGTTTGTTTTCCTTTGAAAGGGCCAATGGGGGGGGGCGTGAAGCCTGCTCAGTGGTAAAGGTGCCTGTCTCACAACATAAGGACCTGGATTTGTATCCCCAGCACCCATATAAAAACTGAGCAAGTTAACATACATATGACTCAAAAAACCAAGGTGTAGAGTAACCTCTGGTGTCTACATGCACATGTGCACACACAAACACACATACACACAAACTCAGAAGAAAGGACCAATGAAACAGACAATCTTTCACAATCCTTGTTAAGATGTGAGTAGGCATACGAAATGAGACATCGCTCTGCAATGGTGGCACATACATGTAATCTCAGAGCTTGGGGAGGCAGAGGCAAGTGGATCTCTGTGAGTTTGAGGCCAGCCTAGTATACAAAGTGAGTCCAGGACAGCCAGGGCTGTTACACAGAGAGACCTTATCTCAAAAAACAAAAACAAAACAAACAAAAACAGAAAGGAGACAGCAACAGAGATACTTTAAAAATGAAAAATATAAAGGCCGGGTGTGGTGGCGCACGCCTTTAATCCCAGCACTGGCGAGGCAGAGGCAGGCGGATCGCTGTGAGTTCAAGGCCAGCCTGGACTACAAAGCGAGTCTAGGACAGCCAAGACTACACAGAGAAACCCTGTCTCAAAAAAAAAGAGAAAAAGAAAAATATTATGTTAATCAACTTAAAAACATGGAGGAAACTGACTAAACTGATTCAAAGAAGGCATTTATGACTTTAAAGAAGCAATACCTAGTCAAATGTCACTTATTCAAATTTGTGAGTGTGTGGGAGGAAGATGCAGGGAAGAATATGAAGGGGAGAGAGAGGGAGGGAGGGAGGGAGAGAAAGAGGGAGGAGTGTGTGTGTATGCAGAGTATTGTGTGTCTATTTGTGTGCTGTGATGTCCTATTTGCTCCTACTGAAGTGCACATGATAAAACCTGATCACCAAGGTATGAGGCATGGCCTTTGGGAGGTAAGTAGTCATGAGGGCAGAGTTCCTGTGAATAATATTAGCACCCTTAGAGGAAACTCCAAGGGAGGAGCCAGTCCTTCCCACCATGTGAGAACACCGCAAGAAGGTGCCATCTATGAGAAATGAAATTCTCAGCAGACAGTGAGCCCTCTTGGACCTTGATCCTGGACATCCAGGCTCCAGAATTATGATCAAGTAATTTCTGCTGCTTATAAGTCATCCAATCTATGCTATAGCAGCTGCAACAGAGTAAACCAAAATGCAAATAGCCCTTCTTAAGTTTTCATCTCAAGTATAATTCTTAGCAGATTTACTACTCAAGGGAATTTTTTTTTGCGGGTGGGACAAAGTCTCATGTGTCCCAGGCTGGCCTTGTAGTTGAGGATGACCTTGAATTCCTGATCCTCCTGTCTTCACCCCCTTAAGTGCTGGGATTCTATGCCTGCACCACAATACCTGGTTTATTGGGTGCTAGGCATGGAACCCAGGGCTTTGTACATCCTATCAAGCATTTTCCCAACTGAGTGCCATCTCCAGCCCCCGGAGAAAGCGGGCTTAAGCTGCGTAATCGTCATGGAACTTCAGCTTGGTAACAGAAATTAGGAAGGCAGCCTTTGCTGTCTTTCCAGCTTCCTCCCAGGCCTGGTGCACACTCTGTCTGCCACATCCATGTTGCATCCAGAACGTAGTCTCAGGAGCATCCCTGGCTCATTGCTGAGCAGCATCCTCAGATGCAGATGTAACATAGGTTGTACAACCAGTCATTCTACTGGGGAACATCTGCCTCTTTCTACTTGAGGGCTCGTAGGACACAAGCTAGCCTGAATGTGTCCTGAATTTCTCTTGGGGAAACATATATGGGTGAAACCTTGGATCTCATGATGGTTGCTCATTTAGCCCTTTCACACATTGCCCAGCTGGTTTCCTACAGTCTCATCCTTGGCTACATAGGGAGTATACGACCAGTCTGGGATACATGAGATCCTTTTTCCAAAAACCAAAAATAAACAAATAATATAAATGAAAAATTAAACAATTTATATAAAAAATAAAAGAGCTAGACAAATCTATCACATCTTAGCTGGCCACATTTTACTATTACTGTGTATTGATGTACATCTCACAGACCACAATGGAAATCAATGCTGTAGTGTGATGCCACACATCTATTCCTGTACAGCTTTGTGTACACTCTGTCCTCCTCCTGTTGGCCACAGTGAAAGAAATATCCCACAGAGGCCAATGGGCCAGGACACGGCAGTGCTCAATTTATTCCTGCTTTGCTGACTTCCCTGGCTTGAGAAAATAATGGGGAACATGTTAATACTGCAGATTAAATCTGAGTGCTGCCTCTATGGCCATAGCATTGTGGGTAGTGTGAGCGTGTGAACTTTTAAGATATATCTCTGCTGCTTTACTTTCAACTTACTCATTAAGAGAAAGGAAATTAGCCCAGCCGTGGTGGCACACGCCTTTAATCCCAGCACTCAGGGAGGCAGAGGCAGGCGGATCGCTGTGAGTTCAAGGCCAGCCTGGTCTACAAAGCGAGTCTAGGACAGCCAGGGCTGTTACACAGAGAGCCTGTGTCTCAGAGAAGACAAAGACAGAGACAGGGACAGGGACAGGAACAGACAGGGACAGGGACAGAGACAGAGAAAGGAAATTGTGAGTTGAACAATGCTCATCATGGATGGGAAACAACACACATTGCACACGCACGCACATATCCACACAAGCATGTGTGCGCGCAAGTGCATTTACTTTCCTGGAAAGTCAGTTGGCATGAATTAATCAGCACATCACTGGTTTGGAGGCAGGTTTCAGCTTGTCTGTGCCACATGCAAAGATGCTTAATGCTTAACCTGACCAGTCTGAGTGAGCAGGAAAGACTTGGGGACAACACCCAAGACCAGACTACCATGAGGCCAAGGGTTCTTGAATGAGCCTCAGGGAGAGGCAAAAGCACAAAGCGAGAGCACTGTGGAGGTGTCATAAGGCACAGATAGAGCAGCTAGCTGCTCCTAGGGTTGAGCCTCTCTGACTTGCCATTATATAGTAGTAGGGAAAGCATTCTAAGGCAGACACTCTTTGGTAGAGACTGCCCACCGGAGCCTGGCCAGAAGGTAAAGGGATCAGGCCTGAGAAATAAAACAAACACACGAATCTGACTTTGCCTCTCTTCTAGACACAAGCCTCCGTGACCTCAGCCAGGCCATGAGACTATTCTGATGCAGCCATCACCAGGGCTCTGGCCTCACCTTCCTGCCACCACACACGATGAAGCATCTCTAGTTATTTTGACCTACTTAGGAATCCCCAAACGGGCCAGGCTGGCTCAAGGCTGGAGGCTTTGCTCATATGAATCACTCTAAGGTGTGGTCACCCCACCCCTTTTTGCCTGCCCCAGCATTTGGTGACACAGCTCTCACCTGGTCCAACTTCCCACAAGACAGGAGTGCCTCAGGGTGGGGCTTCACAGGCAGGTCACCGGAAACCTGAAGTCCAGCTGAGGCAGCTAGTCAGAAGCTACCCTCCCAAATCACTCTGGAAAGGACCTGCCACCTGTGATGAGTTCAAGTCTGACTAGCACCCTATGCGCTACCCCACCTCTCCTTTCCACCTCTGGTCAGCGTGGCACCCTAGTCTGCGTGGGTGGTCTCTCCTGTGGCATCCGTGTGCCATGACCACAGATGACCAGAGATGCCTGTTTCCCTACAGACAGAGGAGGACAAGGGTCAGGGCCACAGCTGGGCTTTGAACAAGGCAAAGACTAACTTTGCAGGCTCGTTTCCCCCTCTTGTTTCCCTCCCTGGGCCTAGCAGAGAGGGGCAACACGCAATAGGACCCTGAGATATACCAGAGAGATAGCTCCTACCTGCTGACATCTTCAACTTTACATACTCATAGAGCTCACCACAGGGTAATGATATCTGTAGCTTAGTCGGATAATTTGGGGTGTGGGCAGAGAGAAGTCTGGCCAGTAAGTCAGCTGGTAAAGAGTTGGTGGTATTTATTGAGAAATGGGAGGAAAGATGGAAGGAGCAACTTGCAGGAGCTCACAGGCTGGCCAGGTGCCCACCTGGAGGTAGAGCACAGGGGAGGCTCTGGCATCCTATGGCCAGGGCTGAGGAAGGCCAGTGAGGTGCTGCAGAGAGCAAGAACAGCTCAGAGCTGGCTGAATGCATGCTGCTGGCATTCAGGCCTCAAGGCTTGGAGCATCAGGTGGCATGTACATGGGCTCAATGTCATCCCAGCTGCGGGCCTGCTCATCTGCCCAGGCAAGCAGCTCAGCAGCACGGTGCAGGAAGATCAGAAGCAGCGTGTGCACATCACCCTCTGCTGAATGGGCAGCACTGGGCTCAGCGTGGAAGTAGCGGTGGAAGAGACTGGCCAGGCTGTAGCTCTTGCGGCCTTGAGCCCTCGTGCCATGGCTGTGAGCACGGTCCAGGCCCCGCAATGCAGGCAGTGTGTCCAGGCAGACAGTGTCTCGGGGCAGGTGGGCACCCAGACGTTGTAGCTCTGTGCACAGCAGTGGGAAGTCGTAATCAAAGCCATTGTGGGCCACAAGGCAGATGGGGCCCGCCTGGCGGCTCAGGAAGCCCTGCAGCGTCCTCACCACAGCACCATTGAAACCAGCCTTCCGGCAGCGCATCAGACCTTCGCTGCTCAAACCAGTAATCTCACTAGCCTTGGCAGTAAAGGGGCGTTCCGGGCACATGCACAGTGTGAGCTTGTCCAGAATACGGGGCAGCGCCAGGGTACCAGAATCATCCCGCTCTGGGTTCTCCAGGGAAGAACGGTGGACAGCAAAAAGGGATATCTCCGCGATCTCAGGATCCATGTTTGGGAGCCCCGTGGCTTCCAGGTCCAGGAAGACAAAGGTCTCAGGCCGAGGTGGCTCAGACATGCTGATGTTCTCACAGGAACAGTGAGGCCTAAAGCTTCCAGAACAAGTGGCATAAGCCAGAGGGCTAAAGAGATGAGAGCAAAGGCCCTACTGCCTACAGCCACCTCAGGTCAAAGCTCTATCACTCAGAGCCTCGCTTCCTGCTGCTCCACCCCACCTCATGAGGCCTTCAGTGCTAGGAGTACTTTCCAAGGCTCATATACAGGGACACTTTAAAGGAGAATCCATGGGGCTAGGTTCGAGTGGTCAGGGTCTTTTACTGCTGTACCTCCCTCCTCCCCCTTTCCCTGGGTCTCTCTCCAGCCAATCTTAGTTCTGTCACCTAACCAAGCAGGCACAAAAGAAAGTGCCTAGACTTTAGCCCGCATCCAGATCTAGCTATGGTTCCTACTGGGAAGGGGGCAGGTACAGCCCACAAATGGCACCTAGGCTCAGCACCTTGGTGGAGACACCTTGACTGGGAGCCTCAGGATTATGCCTTGCTTTCTATCTTTGGGTAGCAGGCACCAGAGCAACCTGCTATGGGAACTCTGGTCTCCCCAACATTTTCTCTACAAAACAAGTGCAGCCTCAAGCTGGTTTCTACCCGCCTCCAGGCTCGTGGTACTGTCCACCCATCCTCCCCACACGGGCTTACCTGGGGCAGGCTTCGGCTGGCTTCCTAGGCTGCTGGGCACCTGTCTCTGTACAGGCTGCTCCAGGCAGCCTTTAATCAGAGGACACAGCCCGCCCCCAGCAGCCAGTTGGGCAACCAGGAGGCCTGAGGCCGCAGGACCTGTGCAGCCGGCTTGCTTGCCGCCCCCTCGTGAGCTTGCAACCACCAGGACACACGCCCCATGTTTACAGACTGGGAAGCAGGCTCCAGCTGCACACATGCTTCCAACGAGTGATGAGCATCATCGTCATGGGCCAGACAAACATGTCCTCACAGGCAGAAGGAAGTCAGAGTGTGACGGAAGGCTGTGGCTTCTGCCAAGCCCTACCCCCAAATGTCATAGGACCTGAGATGTGGTTGTCAGACCTGGACAACCAGGTGTGATGTTTAGCCCTATGCTGGGACACATTACATACAGATAACAGGTCCTCTTCTCCAGGCCTTGGTTTCCTCCATCAGTGGGGACCTGGCTGCCCTTCATGAGGTTGCTAAGACCTCAAGAGTGACAGGGGCATCTATTTGTGTTGTGTTTAGCCTGTGGATGGGAAGACATGCTGAGGACAGGGCCTTGGTCTTGCTTCAGTGAACAGGGAGTGGTTTCAGGACATCTCCAAGGTGAACACTGCCTGGTTGCAGCTCACCCACCTTGTGGCCCCATCTTCCGGCAGCAAGTGGGGGTGGTCTGTGCTCTGAGGGTATGACACCCAGTGTGTTCCAGGCATTTATTTAGTAGAGTTAGGAGGAAGTCAGAGAGAAAAGGGAGGCAAAGAGAGGCCATGAGACAGTGAGGTCTGACCCATACAGTCCCATGGGTATGACAGAGCCAATTCTTTAAATTTCAGAAATGGAAAAAGGTGACTAGGAGACCTTTAAGACTCTAAGACTGAGGTTTTCAGCTTTCCTAATGCTACAACCCTTTAATACAGCCCCCCCCCCCAACTAGGAAATTATTTTCATTGCTACCTCCTAACTGTAATGTAAATATCTAATACACAGGATATCTGATACGCAGCCCCCATAGGGGCAGTGACCCACAGGTTGGGAGCCCCTGCTGTGAAGTCTTTCCTGCCTCATCTGAGGGGCGCCATCAAGATGTGAGAGTGGCTGGAAAGCTAGATCATCCATGGCCTCTCCTGAAGATGTCATTGCAGAGCTAGGTATCCAATGTTGCGGGCCTGACCTCCCAAGGATGTGCCCCGTGCAGCCACTCCTGAGCCTGTCCATGGAGCGGTCGGTGCAGCAGGACAGGAAAGAACGAGGACCTGCTTGCCCACCAGCCACGCCCAGCAGGGTCCCAGCAGGAATGGCCTGGCACCCACCTGTCAAAACCTACCCAGGGAGCCTGGGGGAGCCAAGGTGCAGCTACAGGTGCAGGGTGGGGCAGGCAGCCACAGGTATGATAATGGATCTCACCAAGTTGTGCCTGTTCCGGTGCTTGAAGGGAGGGAGGTGGCTGTGATAGGCACACTACTCAAAAAGATACTGGGTCACTGTGGGAATCCCAGAAAGCAGTTTCCTGGATAACCAGTCAGGCCATGATGAGAATTTCTCAGTGGGTGCTAGCACCCTAGAAAAGAAGGAAGAGATTTGTTGGCTCCCAAGGACATGGCAGGGGGGGCTCTTAGGGCTCTGTAGCAGGACAGGAAGTCAAGGGCACATGGTCAAGGAGAGGGATCATGTCAGTTTACAGTGAAGACCTCTAGGGTTGGACATGCTTAAACTAACCAGGCAGTATCAGGAAGGAATAGAAGCAGCAGAGAGGAGACCAAAGCCCACTGGGTTAGTGGAAGGGCTGCCACCAGGCTAACCTAGCAGAGCAGAGATGAGGACAGGAAGGGGCGCTGAGCATGCTAGGCTAGAGTGGAAGAGTGTGACATGCAGAAACAAACAACAGTCCGAAGACAGCTTCTCAAGAGCATAACGTTTCTTTTATTTCTAGCTGCCTGGCTCAACCTGCCTGCCTTCTGTAGCTCCCCTCCCCTGCTCCCCTTCAAACCACAGGCACCATGCAGGCCACGAACAGGACTCCAACTGCTCCCTGCCCCCATGACAGCTCCAGGGAGGGCTTTAGACCCCACATTATCTTGTGCCTCTGTGCAATCTGTCACTGAGGATCTTGTACTTTTGTGTTACTTCATCAATCCTGGCAGCTGTACAGAAAAAGAAACATAAACAGCAAAGTAAATTCAGGGCTTGTGAGCTTGAAAGAGGCAGAAGCTGGCAGTCCACACAGGACTCCCTCCTGCCTCCCTATCCTGCTCAGACTCACTAGGTGCCTCTTCCCACTCCTACCTGGTCCTCAAGGGGCTCGAAGCCTGGGGGTCCAACTTTTACTATGACTCAGAAACACTGATCAGGGAGCTACTAATGAGGTATCTTGGCTGGTGGTGCTAGGCCAGCAGCTTACCGGTCCGTGTCTGGGTCACATAGACCATAGCACAGTGTCAAAGCTCAGGCCATGCTAAATGCCTGCCTCCTCAAAGCCCAGGAACTGTTCTGGTTTCAGTGTTGAGTTGTTTTTATCAGATACCAGTAACAAAGCCAGCACAGAACTGCTCTAAGGCTTTCAGATCAGTGGTTCTCAACCTTCCTACTGCTGCGACCCTTTAATACAGTTCCTCACATTGTGCTCACCCCCTAACCATAACATTATTTTCATCACTACTTCCTAACTGTAAGTTTGCTATGCTAGGAATTGTAAATACCTGATACGTGACTCCCAAAGAGGTCGCACCCCACAGTTTGAGAACTACCGCTTTAAAGGAAGCGCAGCCCCAGAACAAGCTGGCCGGCTTTGGGGGACATATGCTATAGGAACACCCACCTCTCGAGACCTACACAGACAATTACTGGGTACCCAGTAATTACATTTCTGGCCAATTTAAGTTATTCTCGTTTGTTTTTTGTTTTCTTGTTGTTGTTGTTGTTGGTGGTGGTGGTGGTGGTGGTGTTTTGTTTGTTTGTTTGTTTCTCTTGTTTTGTTTTTTCAAGACAGGGTTTCTCTGTGTAGCCTTGGCTGTCCTGGACTAGCATTGTAGACCAGGCTGGCCTTGGACTCACAGGGATCCGCCTGCCTCTGCCTCCTGAGTGCTGGGATTAAAGGCGTGTGCCACCACACCCAGCCTCTTGGTTGTTTTTAGCATGTATTTCTGTTTTAAGGATTTCTTTATTTTATGTGTAGGAATGCTTTGACCATATCTGTGTAATTGCTCCGTGTGCATGCCCTTAGTGCTTATGCGGAAGTCAAAGGACAACTTTAAGGGTGATTCTCTCCTTTCACTTTGTGGATTCTGGGGATCAAAGCCAGGTTGTCAGGCTTGGTAGCAAGTGCCTTTAGCCAATGAGCTATCTCACCCCACCACACTTTTTTGTATTCAGTGTTATATTAGGTTGGACTGGCACTTGACTTTCCTGCCTCAGCCTCCTGAATAATGAGATCACAGGCATACCAGGCTGGGACTTCCCAACGCAAATATAGACCCATTATTTTCCTACCAGTTTATCAACCCTTTCTGTCTTCTCATGAGGAGGGAAAGAAATCTCACAAACCATGCTGCCTGCTCCCTCTCTTCTACAGTTCTACTGTTAGCTACACTTAGCTTTTTACATGTCAACCTTATCAACAGTGCATTATGTACAGGGATAGCCCCAAGTTGTCATCATTTCACATCCCTGGAGCTTAGGCCTCATGAGGTATGGCCATTGTGAACAGCACCCTAAGATCCTTCCCTATTTGCTCTCAAGCTTTCCAGTGGTGCCCTAGCTGAAGAGCTTTCCAGTGGCAAACTGTGTCCCTCTGAAGATGGCACTTTGCTTGGTTCTGCCCTGCCCTTCCTCTGCGGCATATACCTTTATCGATCCCTGGCGTGTAGGCAGAATCTAGACCCTGGGCCTCACCGTGTGCCTAGCTAGCAGCCCAGTAGCTCATAGCTTACCACTTTGCCCTCACGTGTGGACTTCAGCGTTCTCAGCCCCCGGGCCTGCTCCCGAGGCCGCACAGTGGCCTCACACTCTGACCCTGCTACAGCACTGTAGGTTCTGTAGTACATCCTCTGGGTGCCTCTGCTTGGACCTGAAACAGGAAGCTTGCCTGCTTCACTTGTGTGTCTGTCTCCTGTAGTTTGTGCTGACTCTTCCATCTCACCTCTCTGCTCCTAGAGACGCGCTGCCTCACGTGTCACTGTTTTCTGGTCATTCCTCTCCGCTGGGCTTTCAAGTGATCCAGGTACATTTGCCTGCCATGCTGTTTAAAAGCTCCTGGGTATCCAGGTCTTTTCTCTTCACCATCCTAGTTCTTTGTACCCTGCCCTGCTCTGCCCTGGTGTTGGGGTGTGGCACCTGGGCAAAAGGTACTCCTCCCCCATGCTGTTCAGAGGTTTGTACCCTTCCCTGTGAAGGGGCCCTGAAGAAGAGTTCAATGGAAAGCAATGTTTGACAAGCTGATCTGCCTCACTGATAGCTGAGGGCCCTTATCACATGGCGCCCTGGGGCAAGGGGCCGGCTTCTCATCGCAAGCTGCTCTGCTCAGTCACTGCCACTGCTTTCTCCATAGGCTACCTATGCATTCCCCATGAACACTTTTTTCTGGGGCATCTGCCTTTAGGCCACAGTGGTCTGCTATCAGAGCATCTGCCCCCACTTCTCCCTTGGGCTGTTCTTTCAGTCTGAGAACTTGACCCTGTTTGCTGGCTCTCCTCCACTCCTGTTAATCTCTCTTGTGTCATTTGTGCCCTCTCACATTCCCAGCTCCGGCAGGGTCACTTTGTCCTGTAAATATATTGTTACACTAACACCCATTCGCACAATGCCACAAGCCAGGACACACACAGCCTTCCAAAACACAAGCCTCTTACTTGATACTGTGGAACATGTCCACCAACAGGGTAAGTAGAAGGGAGCTTCTCATAGTGGCCAAGGCCCCTAATGGGTCAGGTAGAAAATGGGCAGTGAAAGGAAGTGGCTTTGGAATTTATTTGACACTGGTTGTTTTTTTCTGGGCATGTCTAGTGCCCAAGAATTTGTCTCAGAGCAAATCAGGAATCCACACTGACAAGAACTGAGTCAGGAGCCCAGCCCTGCTCTACTCACCATCTCCATAGCACTGAGGCCATTGGGAACTGAAGGACAGGGTGGGAGTGCCCAGGTCATACCAACAAGCTTACTGCCAGTGGAAGTATGCCTTCATCACCAGTGAGCAGGCAGGCTGTCAAGGCTATTAATGATCATTATTGCAGTAATGACAGCATAGATTATGAACAATTTATTAATAGGAATTATATGGACTGCAATGAGGGCCACAGTGACAGTGGTGATTAGAGTAAACGTTATAATAAATTTTAAGAATGGAGGATCCTCTTGCAGCTCAATAAGTAACAAGAGACTCCCAAGTGTCTGGTATACAAGTGACAGGTGTGTGCCAGGACAAAACACAGAAAGAAGGCCAGCAGCCAGGGAGAATCCCAGGAAGGTCTGGATGTGCAGGCCTATAGTCCCAGGTATGTAATCTCAGCTACGACAGAGGATGAGAGAGAAGTGTCACAAGTTCGAGGCCAGCCTGAGCAACTTGGTGAGATCCTGTCTCAAAATAAAAAGTAACAAAAAGAAAAAGAGGCGGGAGAGAGAAGGCTGAGGATATGTTCAGTATGTATGTATGTATGTGTATGTATATACATACACATATGTATACATACACGCATACCTAACATATATAAGGACCTAAGTACTTATATATCCCAAGTTCAGAGGGGGGGGAAATCCCCAAAGGAGATGGCACGAAGGCCGTGATCTAATACCACTACTTGCGGACAAATCAGTGAAAACAATTATAGTCACGTGCGTTACTTGCTGCTCACTGACACAGTCAGGGAAAATAATATAATAATCCAAAAGCTTGGAAGGAAAGACTGGGGAATAGAGGCCACAGAGGAGACCTAAAAAGGACATAAAAGGTCCAGCATTGTGGAAGTGCCCAGGAGAATCCAAAGAAGGCTCCGAGTCCTCCTCTTGGCTGACTGAGACTCTGAGGCAACAAGAAGTGGGAGAGAAGTGTTTCGCTGTTGGTGAATGACGGGAAAGTTCAGAGAGCTCCAAAGTGGGTGAACTATAGGTGTTAAACTTAGAGACTTCACACCAAGACACATAACCGAACTAAGAAAAGTCAGAACCAGCAGAAAAAAAGGCAAGTGAGGAGACCTGTTATGTACAAGGGCCTGCAAGAAGAATACATGTTGATTTAGAAGCTATGAAGGTCGAATGACAGTGGGCTGATATACTGAAAGTATGGAAGAACTGCCATCCAAGAGCAAAGAGCAAAACTGAAGATTTCTGGGTAGTAGGTGGTGGTTAAAACAAAAACTCACAACTAGTCAAAGCACTGTGGAGTACTAACTCACAAATGGGAAATGTGTGTCCCATCCCCAAGAAAGATGAGGTGGAAAGACTGTAAGAGCCAGAGCTTTGAGAGGACTCAAGCACAACAGTGTCTTCTGAACTCATGACTCACAGTGGCTGTGCTTGCTTACACAAGATCAAGCCTGTCAACATTCTAGCATGAAGCCCACAGCCCCAATGAAGGAACTATCGACAGCTGGTGCCTGCTGCTGTAAGGATCGTCAGCTTACTTTAAAAATATGCCCCCTTGACATGAGAATTCATACCTAGTCTTATTACATCTAGTTAGTCAATGTTTGGTTGATATTCCTGGGTGGCCTGCTCTTTTTCTGAAGGAAAATAGGAACAGAGAATCTGGGATGGGGGAGAGATGGGAGGAACACTGGGAGGAGTAGAGGGAGGGGAGCCTGCTATTGGGATATATTCTATGAGAAGAAGAGGAAAAAAAAGAATGTGCCTCCTAATAGGTCTCCCAATAGATGAATAAACAAACATATTTTACTTCTTCATCACAGCCATATCAGCCATACAAGAATGCAGCACATGGATGAACCTTGAAAACAGGCAAAAGGTCATACGTTGCTCAATTCTATTCTAAGAAAAATGCCCGGAAGAGTCAAAGCTATAGAGAAAGACAGTGAGACAGTAGATCAATGCTTGTCAAGGGCTGGGGTTTAGGTAAAGATAGAAGAGAGATTGCTAATGGTACAGCCCTTTTTTCTCTCTCTTTCCTTTTTTTTTTCCCAGAGACAGGGTCTCACTATGTATCTCTGACTCTTCTAGAACTCACTATGTAGACTATGGTACCTTAAACTCTCAGAGATCCACCTGCCTCTGCCTCCTAAGTGCTGGAATTAAAGGCAGGCCTTCTGGCATAGAACTTCTTCTGGGGATAATAAAATATTCTAAAAGCTGGAGAGATGGCTCAGAGGTCACTTGCTGCTCTTCCAGAGGACCTAGGTTTAGCTCCCCACACCCACATGGCAGCTCACAACTGTCTGTAACTCCAGCTCCAGGGGATCCGCATGTTGTGCACAGACATACATGCAGGCAAAACACCCATATACATAAAATAAAAAGAAATCAATATTTAAAAAAATATTCTGGATTTAGCTATGATGGTTGGCAAGTATATGAATATCTGTAAAAAACTAGATTGGTCACTGTTAGAAAGGGTGAGTTTTATGTTATGTGAATTATAGCTCAGTAAAGCTGTTCTTAATATAGGGCTTGGGTGTATCTCACCTTTACCTTATGGGTTTAATTTGTCATTTGTTTTCTGATCTCTATGGTGCAAAGACAGAAAAAAAGAGAAACAGGCTAGAATAGAGAACTCAGGGACCCATACATGTAGAATTAACATTTGATAACTAACATACATGGTGGGTTACAGACCAATAGGGAAAAGAATGAGTTTCCATTAGTGTTACTGGGATAGATGTGTATCTGTATAGAATAGAATGCGACTAGACTCCCATCTCATACTATACAAAAATCAACTCTGGAAAGATTACTAACCTAACCATGGAAGGAAATGCTGTAAAGCCATGGGAGATGACGTGTTAGAGTGGGAATGCTAGCTACACTACACAGAAAAGATTCTGTCCATAAGGAAATTATGGCTACATTTGACTACATACAATGTTTATAACAAATAACTATACATACAAGTTCTGAAAAGATAAGCTTCATTGTGGGGAAGATATGCATGCTACCTTAAGCATCCAAGGACTTGTGTATATATCTCTGAGTTATTCCTACCAAGAAAGCTGGGTGCATTTTTTTTCCAAGGGAAAGAAACATTGAAAGAAAAATCTATGCGGCCAGTCTCCTAAGTGTTGGCCCAGCACAGAAAGAAGAGGCTCCGCCACAGAGCCGACTTGGGCTAAGTAGCCAAGGACAGCTGCCCCCCCTCAGCCCCAGGCACTTACCTAGGCTCATCCCAGAGTTGTTGCTGCCCCAACAGTTTGGGTCTTCTTGCTGCTTCCTTGCTACTTCCACAGCTTCAGCAGAGGTGTCTGCAATCTCCATGATTGCTCTCAACAACTGCCAAGATGGAAAGGACATGCAGGTCTCCGTGAGGCTAGTCTGAGTTACAGATGCCATCTGAATTCCCGAAAGACAGCCAACAGAGAGAGAACTCACAGATAGAGAATTGCCCCTCAAACCTAAGGCTCCTTCCTCCTGGGTCAGTGGGACCTCCACACTGCTGTTAATCAGGGAGCCCTCACCTCTTAGTGACCTGCTAGCACTGCACATTGTGCTGCCTGAGCAAAGCAAATGGTGGGTGGGAAAAGAAATATCCTACCAAAAAAAGTGCCTTTGTGATAAGAGCTTCCCTCCACTGGGAGAGTCTCATGACAGACTGGGAAGTCTTGGGTTGTCTTGGTAGAACCTCAAATCAACAGCATGGCCCTATGAGTCAGAGTCAGGGTTGCACACACTGTAGCTACAGTGATGAGCCTTGGTCCAGGTGCTGAGCCTGGCCTCTGAGAACCTCAATCTGGAAGAGCCAAGTGAGCTGTGTTTTACTCAGTGGCTTAGTCACATACCAACTGCGCCCCCCCCCACTTGTTTGTCTGGCTAGCCTAGTACTCAGCCAGATACAAGACCAGAGGTAGCGAGGAACAGGACCCCATGCTGAGGGAAGCAGAACCCACTGCAAGTGATTCATGAACCTCCTAGGATAAGAGAGGTAAAAGAATGGAAACCTCCTCAGGAGTGTGTCTGGGAGACAATATCCACATCAGCTCTCATCACCTCCCCAAGGCACCAGAAATGTCTATCCTCACCTGACCCAGAATACCATGTGATTGGCTGAGATGGAGAGGTGTCTTACTTGGCTACACGAACTAAGAGTCTGATAGACAGCGTGTATGATAGGGCCGCTTGGGTGCAGGCTGGGTAGTGGGCGCTGGCAGTATTCGCCCAGCTCGTCGTCATAGACTTGCAGGAAGGCCAGAATAAGCTGGTAGAAGTCAGAGATGACCAGACGGAGCTTCTGGTGTACGGTGCTGGTGTCAATCCCTGCCTTAGTCTGTGCCAAGCACTGCAAAACCAAGGGCGACAGTCACTTGAGGCTGCCCTGCCTAGCCAGCCTAGGCTGTAAACAGCCTACGTAACATAGCGCAGGTTGACATAACATAGCACAGGTTGATAGAAAGAAAGTCTCCATAAAGAAGGAGATGGGGAGGGTGTGAATGGGGCCTCAGCCCTGAGGCTAATGTTTGCACAGGCCTCAGTCTCCATAGTCCAATATGTAGCCTGGTCAACAGATGCCAGTAGGGCTGAATTTGGGCGGATATGTGAAGGCATGCAGTTCAGGCCTGGTGCACAATTGCCATCTGAAACACATCCTTTCCTTTCATGCTCGGGCCCTCAGTACCTACCTCCATACTCCTGCTGCATCTCACTGAAGCCTCACAGCACATCATGCTGAGGGGGACAGCACTTGCCCTAGAACTCAGCAGAGCCTGTTCCCCAAGTCCCATAGTCCCCAGAGCTGGTGCCCTTCACCTGGTCTCGGAGTGTCTGAAGCTTGTCAGCACTCTCCTGAAGCTGCCTGGCCAGATCTGCCACCTTCTCTCCCTCTGACTGGGCAGAGGGGCCATCCCTGCAGGCGGAAAAAAGGGGTGATCCTGTCAGTGTAGGCAGTGGGCCACTGTATAAGGTCTGCCTTACTAGAACTCTAGCCTTCCTGAACACCTACGTTGGCAGGTCATCAGATTGCTCGTTGAGAGAGGACGGCATGTCCAGGGACCGTGGCTTACTCTCCGGCTTCAAGATTGTCCACAAGTTATGGCTGGAGAAGAGCTCCCCCAGCAAGGCCTCATTCTTCTCTGTGGTGCTTTCAAGGTATTCCTTCAGGCTGCAAAGTCAGGACAGGCCCCGAATACACTGTTACCCGCAGGAGCACCGTTGCCAGCAGAAGTCCCAAGGACAGGGAGCTCCACTGCCTACATCCCCCCCTGTCTCTGCTTGCTTTGGCCTCTCTCATGCCCTCTTGTCTGCAGACATCCAGGTGCTAATCCCTCTCCTAAACACCTAGGTTAGCTCCCCCAAGGCCTATAGTGCAGGGATCTCAAGCTATGACCCAACATCCAAAAAATACAGCTACCCACTGCTGAGCCACTGCCTGGCCTCTGGGCAGCCAGCCTAACTCCCAAGACAGTGACTAGGGGGATCTGTCTCAATTTATCAGTCCTGTAACTCCTTGATGAATATGTGGTACTGTCACCAGAGGGGGACAGAAGACACATTCCCTCACCTCCCTACCATCTCCATAGTTAAGACCAAGACTAGCTGTCAAGGGCACCCACCTATGCCAAGGGACACCTTTACCTAGAACTACTGGAACATCCAGCGATCAGACTCTGCATCATATCCAGAAATTGGTCCATGAACTGCAGCTGCTTCTGGGGACACTCACAACCCTGTCAGGGAAAGCCACACAGATTTGCCACTAGACCCAGCCAGGTGCCCGATCCTATGCTGCCCTTGCTGTGGCCAGTGGCAAGGAACCTAGCCAGACTGTCATCCTCTTCCCTGTCCCTGACCCCTGCTGGTAGCTTCTAGAACTGGCTCAGAAATAGCATCCTCACACAAAGTGTTCCTTCTGAGGCCACAGTTCAGGTTGCAATGATACCTGGAAGCAAACTGCAAATGCAAAATGCAAAATATTGTCAAAATATATTACAGTGTGAATTTGTCACACAGCTAGAGGAGAAGGCTTTTCCAGTGGGAGGGTAGCATGCAGGAGGGCCTACTAAAGCAGACAGAACTGGCAGGGACACCTCCAAGTAAACATCTGGTATCCTCAGGCAGTCCCTTCTGGCCAAGGATAGCAGAGGCCAACAGGCACAGCATGAGGCCTGGAGGTAGCCTGGTCTCCAACAGGGGCCCAGACTTTCCTCATGCAGAGCTGACCAGGCCTCCTGCCTGCCTATCTGCCCAAGTGATGCAGGGAGTTACCCAGGCAGAGTCCAAGGCTTGCCTTCTTTTAGAAAGTTGATGACCCCTGGGAGCAGGTACTATCTTAGAGGCCATGGCTGCTCCACAAACCCCTGTGCAAATAGGGCACCAAGAAATGCCTATCCCTTAAGTGTACCTTCTTACTCAGGCCTGGCACACCCTGGTCTGAGGAAGAAAAAGTGAAGAATCACTCAATCACCAGAACCAGCCTGAGAACAGTCCCCTTCAGGAAGAACAAGCGTGGAAAGATAGTACTGAATGCAGGTGCTGAAGGGAAAGGACCAGGTGGCCCCTGGTGAAGAGGAGACTTGGGGACAGCACAGTTCCAAGACTCAGAATTCCAAAAGACCCAACTGCCACCTCCAAGACTAAGTTAGCAAGACCCACTGCAAAGTGCCCAGTTCATGTCTTCAATCTGACACCGGCTTCTGGGACCTTTTGTCCTCTTTTGTGTTGACTTGATCGACACATCTGCCTAAGAAACACAGTAGCAGGGCAGTCTCGGGTAGAAGGTAGCACACTATTTAAACTGGAAGCAGCCCAGACCAAAACAGAAGAGAGGCTTTCCTTCCAGACCTCAGCAGGCTCTGGCCAGTAGCCTGGGCCCCTGGCCCCATCATTCCCACTGAGTAGAAAGCTGGCTCTGGCATGTACCCCTACCCACCCAATGTCCTGCAATGGCTGTGGCGCCTGCTTAGAGTTGCATCATCACAGACTTGCCCTCACGTAGTCCTGCTCTGTGGCTCCTTATGAGGTCTCCAAAGCCACTTATAACCATTCAACACCCAAGAGTCCTCACTGGTCGCATTCTAGCCTCCAGCAGGCTGTCCGTGGCCACCTTAATGAAGCCCATCACTACACCATACCTGTTTCCTCTCTGCTCCCCAGCAAAATGCAAGACCAACAATCGCACTCTGAAAAGGTCTGGAGATATGGTGAGGTCTGAGTGTTTGTGAATTCATTCTCTAGACCTTTCCAGAGTGCAACTGTTGGGTCTCGCCCCTGCCTCTACCTTACTATATCAGCAAATCCACTGGGTCTGGCTGAACCTAGCCATTCCTCCCCTTTCCCCACTTCCACTGCAATTCATAATATCCGCTTACATGTCTGGCCTCTGCTGTAGCCTACCAACAGGTCCCTCAAGGTTTACTCCATCCGCCCCTCACACTGTCAAACTAAATAGAAATCCATGTTGCTGAGCTCCAAGTTCCCTGTTCCACCACCCTGTATACACTAAAGCCTCCTCCGACCTAAAAAGGCCGTCACATCTGTTCTGTCCCCTTCCCTTGTTTTCATTCTGATCTACCCCAACTAGCCTGATGACAGTTTGGTGAACACATCAAGCACAGAGCACTCTACAGCCTTTGTACCTGCTGTTCTTCTAGATGGCCTTTTTTTCATTTCATTACACTGGGTTTTGTGTGATTGATAAAATTTAATTCATTCCATGAATTTTAAAGTATATAGTGCAGAGGTTGTTAGAATAGTCAAAGAGCTGAGACGCCTTTATCTCATCAATTTTTAAAAATGTATTTATGTTATGTGTCTGGGTGTTTTTGCCTGTGTACCACATGTGTAAAGTACCTAAGGAGGCCAGAAGAGGCCACTGTAATGCCCTTGGAACTGGAGTCACAAGTGGTTGTGAGCCACATGGAGATCCTGGGCATCTAACCCAAACCTCTAGAAGAGCAGCAAGTACTCTTAACCACTGAACCATCTTTCCAGTCCATAGACACATTTTAGAAACATCTCTAGCACCCCCCAAAACAAACTCTAGACCAACAGTCACTTCTTATTGGCCCCTCACTGAGCTGCTAGCAATCAGCACATTCCTATTTTTTGTGTGTATATATTCACCTCTTCTGAACAGTCTACACACAAGGAATCCTGCAATATGTGACCATGACTTTAAACTACCTTTTATTATCTGACTGTTTTTAACTTAGCAAAACATCCTCAGAGAGTTGTCACAATCCAGGTATGTGTGTGTTAACTATCTTCCTTAGGAGATGCATCATTTTGTCTTCCTACTAGAATGTATGAGGGTTCCTATATCTCCCCATCCTTGCCCAATTGTGTGATTTTCCTTCTAACTCTAGGTATCAGAGTTTGAGTTCTAACTTTCACTGCTCTTGTATCAGTGATAAGTGTCTTGCCATGACCCTCTTGCTAGTTTTTTTTCTCTGCCCTCCTGCTACTAAATCACTCGTACAAGTGGGTTGTAGCTAGAAGATATAAAAGGACACATGCAACACATTACCTGACACATGAAAAACCATGAAGACCTCAACTTGCATGAGACAAGATGCTCGCTAGATGCCAATACAGAAAGACAGATGAACTGACAGTTTTAAGCAGCCATTAGAAAATGCTTGTGGATAAAAAATAAAAAAGGCAAAGAATCAGCAAAGAACCTCGGAACGACCTCCAAGCAGAAAACACAGGAGAAGCACAACCCACCGGATACACTTGGGAGAGAGCATTACACTTCTCAGCGATGAAGGCTCACATGGAGCCAGCGGCAGGAAGGAGATGGGCATTCTCTGTTCTTGCTGCTCACAATCCCTGTGAACCCGCTCTACTTAAGAACAAGCCCTCACTGGAAAGACTGAAGAGCCCAATGGAGTACAGCCCCACCAACAGTGGTTCATTAATTAGTTCCTAAAAGTTGAAACCACCAAATCACTACATATCTAGCATATACCAAAGAAATCTGACAATGGCGATTAAACAAAAATACAGACTGTCCACAGCCCCCATTAGCCACAATAGTGAAAAACTGTAAATAATTATTTCAAGTTTAGACACGTTAAGGGTTGGGTAGGGTTTCTCTGAGTTTACTATGAGGAGGGTCAGGGACTCTTGGGTGGGGTAAAGTACATGGATTTGGGGACCACAGTCCTGAGTTGGAGACTTAGTTCTACCAGCATGTGATCACAAGTAAGTTCCTGTTCCCTGCTAGGAAATGGAGCCCAAAACGTATTATCTGCTCAGGATGAGTGTGACAGTTACTGGACTGTAAAAGCCCCTGCCATGCTACTAGCCAAGTATGATGTCATCAAGTGAGGACAGAATGGATGCACTGTGTCCTATTGGTCATCATGAGCCAGATACCTCCCTGTATTTTCACCTCCACCATAGCTGTTCTGTTTGGCACTGCTTAGCCTGGGGATGCCTAAAGAAGCAGTCTGCAGCCAGAAGCCTCTCCATCCCATCCTCTCATCAGCCCAGGACAAAAAGCATCCCTGCAGGGACAAAAGAGGGTCCTTTCTTACCATCAGAAGATCTCGGTCATCTGGTGCACACAACATCAGTTCATGGCCTAGCTTCACCATCTCTGTTAGAATACAAAGACCTTATCACCACAGACACCACCCAAGAGAGGAGGATACACTACAATCCAGAACTTAAAGCATATAGGGCACTATGGCTTTTTTCCACATAGCAAGAGGGAGGGTACAAAAGACCAAATGGACAAGGAAGCTGTGCTGCTACCTAGGTGTTCCTGTTTTCAGTAATAGTATCCCCAGGGAGCCTGATGAAGCCAAAACAGGGCAAAGCCTTCATTGGACGAAAAGCCAATGGCCTATAAGGCCTGGCAGGACCTAGCCTACCCCTGTGCTTCCCCGTATTGCATTGTCCCTTTTACCCCAGTCATCTTCCAAGTTGCGAAGCATAGCCCACCTCGGTGTCTTTGCCATGGGCACTACTCTCAGCTTGGCTCAATTCCTGCCTTTTTGCCATCTTCTGTCATTAAGATCACCCTTCTTCCATGTCTCCCTAAGTGTCACCTTTCCCTTAACTTGGCAGTTTCCAAGCCTTCTGAGCACCCGACCACCAAGACGTTTACAGCCTTGTCTTCATCAGCTGTGCTCTCCATCATGCAAGTCCCATGACGGTGGCACAGTTCCCCGCTGGACCTAACACATCAAACACCACCTCACATGTCAGCAAAACTATTTCCTGTCCTCATTTCTCCTACTTCCTCTCAGACAAGTACTGAACACATTCTGAGAAGGTGAATAAGGTGGGAAGTAAACTCCAAACTGTAGATGGGTGAGGACAGCGTGCACACCAGGGCTTTCCCATGGACACCAGAGAATTCAGGTCCTCCAAGCCGATGAGGGGAATCCTGACAGCAGGAAGGGATGATGGGATAAAAGCTTGGATGTTCTGATACCAACAACCTCCTACACCCAAGAGGCCAACTCTCCCTAGATAACTAATTTGGCAGTGCCAGTTGGTGCACAGTTCAGGGCCCAAGTCCAGCTCACCCACCCCACAGTGGGGCGATGAAAAACTTAGCCTTTGGTGGTGCGCACCTCTAATCCCAGCACTTTGGAGGCAGAGGCAAGCAGATCTCTGTAAGTTTGAGGCCAGCCTGGTCTACAGAGCAAGTCCAGGACAGCCAAGGCTCTGTTACACAAAGAAAGCCTGTCTCGAAAAACAAAACAAAACAAAATTTATCAATGTTTGGCCACACTACAAGGAAGAAAGACCCGGCCACTTACACACATGGCACTTTTGCTCATCTTTATCCGACATTCACACCAGGTTAAGGATAGTTTCTACCAAAAAGAAAAAAAAAAAGGAAAGAAAGAAAGAAACCCACCAAACTAACATAGTTACAAGGCAAAGCACATGAAAGAGCAATCCGGGGTCTCTTAGGAATAACATGTAGACAAAATATGCATCCCACACACAGACCTGTGATGACATCAAAGAACCATGCTCGCTACCTATTGGCGCTGTGGTAAACCAATGTGCTATTTGGTCCTGTGAGAAGCCTCCCATACACTGTCAGGAAAGGTCTTGTTTCAAGAAGGCTCCAATAATATCTACAGAGTATATACCATACAGAGTGAAAGATTAGTTAATGGATATTTCACAACTCAGAGAGACACCGTGACCAAGCTCAGAATTGCCCAGAAGTTATCAGCAAATAGCACACTCTCATAAAGAGGCCTACCCTGTATCTTCAAATTCATTGCAGTTCCTTTCAGTGAGTTGAACTTGTCTTGCAAGGAGGGGCAGACCCTATGGGAAAACAGCAGTCAGTCATGTGCCTGACTCCTCACCACCCACCTCTCCACACCTACTCTCTAAACAGAGAATTACTTGTACACATGTTAAATGCCAGAGAAAAGACATTTTAAAATGATTCATTTGACAGCATGTGACTCTTACCATCAATTATTATGGGAAAAAACTTGAGAAATCTTTCCCTCAGAAATTCAAATATTCAAACTTCTCCCTCCCCCCACACACACACAAGTGATGGGTGTACAAGAAGGGAAAAGTGTAGTCATTTGCAGGAGAACTCGGACCCTGACAATTTGGCCTGAGTGTGCACTTACCAGAGCATGTGTTTCCCACTCAGCCCTAGCATTCGGTCCTAACTTCAACTCACTTTCTCAGCATGGCTAACCCCCACTATAAGGCCTTCCAAGGAACCATGCCACCTCCTTGACCAAGGTGCTCTACCCTTCCACAGGACTCTATCCTCTTGGAGTAAACGCTGGCTTTCCTTTGGATCTTTCTAGAGCCTGGCACATTTCTAGGTAGTAGTCAGCACAGCAGAGGAGGACAGTGAGTATAAGGAAGGAGCAACGGCTGCCTTTACCATCAGTAAACACCAATGTGCTTTCAGAAAAGGCCATTTTACACTTTCTTTTCTTCTTCTTTTTTTTTTTTTTTTTTTTGAGACAGGTTTTCTCTACATAGCGCTGGCTGTGCTGGAACTCACAGAGATCCACCTGCCTCCGCAATCTTCATGATGGAATTACAGGTGTGTGCCACTGAATCCTGCTTTGTTTTACACTTTTCAGAAAGCCCAATTCAACACACAGTTTAAAGGAGGGTTTATTGCTACATTCCTGATTTTGAGCTACCCTGGCAGGACTGACTTAGCGCATAGAAAATGCATTGCTGAGCTTTTGTTTGTTTGTTTGTTTTTGTTTTGTTTGATTTGGTTTTTCAAAACAGGGCGTCTCTGTGTAGCCCTGGCTGTCCTGGACTCACTCTGTAGACCAGGCTGGCCTCGAACTCACAGAGATCCACCTGCCTCTGCCTCCCAAGTGTTGGGATTACAGGTGTGCGCCACCACCACCCCCTGGCTTTTTTTTGGTTTTTTGTTTGTTTGTTTGTTTGTTTATGGTTTTTTGAAGCAGGGTTTCTCTGTGTAGCCTTGGCTATCATGAACTCTAGACCAGGCTGACCTCAAACTCACAAAGATCCACCTGCCTCCTCTGCCTTCCGAGTGCTGGGATTAAAGGACTGCACCATCACCATCACGTGCCCTGCTGCTGAGCTCTTCTTTAACTAGAAGGCTCAGGTCACAGGGCTGGGCAGTGCTGGCCTTGAGGAAGGCACACAGATAAGCAGAACAATGACGCTCCTCAGTCAACATCTAGCCTGGAGAGAGCACCTAGCTGGACAGAACCGGTTCCATAGACAACTGCCAGGAAGAAGTCCAACACCTCCCATGTTGTTGAAAAGGCCTATTTAGCCCAGGCTGCCCAAGCAGCACAGCCCCCAGGATGCAGCAAGAAAGGCCCTGGTTCTCTGCACGTTGCGGTGGCTAATAAGGCAACGATCTAGGAGGCTGCTTTCTGGGCAGTGTCCCTCCTTGCCCATCATATGACCACCAAGCTGACAGTAATCCCATCTCAGTGACATGAGCTGCCACAGGAAATTCCTCAACACTATCAACAGCCCAGGTGACCTAGCACACAAAGGGCTTTCAGTAACGTTCCTGTAGTACTGTTAGGCCACCTCCCCAACATCTTGGTCATGGCTGTTAACTAACCAGCTCCTCTCCTGGAGCTGGCTTGGTCACAGACCTGCCTGAGAGGGCACATTCCCATCTCCCCCAGGAGACACCCCACGGAATATTACCGAATACACATCCATTCCAGTATGTCCAACCGGTACTTTGAGGGTCTACACAGCAGCTCCAGAATTGTCTTTGGTTCTGTAATATACAGCCCGTCGAGGAACGGGCAGTTTACGCCCTAAACAAGGAAAAGGAAAGTCAGCAGGAAGCCTGTTACTATCAGCTTGTGCCCCTGACCCTCCCACCACCAAGATCATGGTGCCAGCCAGAAGCACCTCCTAGTACTGGCAAAAGTTCAACTCCCTCGTCTTCAGCCCACATCCATCCCGTGACTTGCTACCCCCCACTTCCACTTTTAAGTGTGTTCCCTCTGTGCTCCATGGCCACAAAACTAAATACTAAGATTAAATCTGAGGGGCAATGGAGGGAGACTGAAAGTGATCTCTGAGTCAGAAGCAAGGGGGGTTGGGAAGGGGGGGGGAGGGAGGAGGACTGGGCCTAGGATAGCTCCCTGACTTCATGGGGTCATCTCCCTTACTGCTGCATGTACCATAAAGCCACCTGGAGTCACCCCTGTCTCTGACCCAACAAAATGGCAATGTGTTTGGCCAGCCTGTTCCCCAAAGCCAACTCCACCCACTTGCAGCTCTTTGAGACTGGGGCCTGCGTTGTCCATTTGTGCACATGTTTCAAATTTCCAGCCTCAGTTCAGTAGGTACAGCATAAGCAGAAGTCTGAGAACCCAAAGAGCTAAGAAAGATAGTCTACATGTCGTCCCCAAGGCTTTGCCAGGACCCACCGCCGTGGTCCCCTGTGCTGCGGCCAAAGTCCACAGGGAGCTCCAGAAGGCCCCGGTGCGGGCCCTGCCCGGTTCCCCCCCCCGAGCTCACAGTACCTTCAGCTTCTCGAACACCTCCACAGCTGCCTTGAGCACGCGGTCATCACCGGTATCTTCGCTGTAGCTGTCACCCGAGGCGCCGCCAGCGGCAGTGGCACTCTTCTCCGCCATGTTTCGCGTTTCCGAACTACAACCAGTTCACGCCCCCAAGCTTACAGGCCCCGCTACACGGCTAAAGGCTTAGCGGTTACTTCGGACTTTACAAGCACCCCCCCCCCGCGCGGCAGGGGCGGAGCCACCCGTCGGACTGGAGTCACAGCATCCCACCCCCTTTCTCACCGAGCCTTCCCATTGGGCTGCAGTTCGGGTCACAGACTGCGCGCGCCTCAGGCGGCAGAGTACTTCAAAGAAGAGAGGGCGAGGACCGGACGGAGGCGGGCTGAAGGCAGGGCTAAAGGCGCACACGCCATGGGGGTGGGGACGGGAGGCGGGGCGAAAAGCATTTACCAAAGCCGCTTAGCTCCTTTAGAAGACCGAAGCTAGGGACTCGTAGAGTTCAGCTCATCCAGGAGGAGGCGCTCCTACCTTGTTCGGGTTGTCTGGCAGAAGCTGATAGAAGGTAAGTGTTAGTAGAACCAAGACCTGAGCAATCCATCTCCTGGCCCAGAGTTCTATTTTGTTTCCCTTGCGCACGAAGTCAGAGGGAAGGCTCTGAAAATCAAATCTGGTTCTGCCACTCACTGTGTAACTTTTGTTTTTGTTTGTGTTGTCTGTTTTGTTTGCTTTTGAATCAGGGTTTGGCTTTGTAGCCTAGACTGCATTCAAACTTGTGATCCTCCTGCCTCAGCCTCAGAAGCACAGGCATGCACCACCATGTCCAGAAAACTGAGTAACTTTGGACTAGTTACCTAACCTGTCTGAGCTTCCTTGCCCTCAGATAAATGTTGGATAATGAGAGGGCCTACGAAAATAGTGTCTGGCAGGTTAAAAGCACCTGGAAATGTTCATTGTTCTCGTTCTGCCAGGTCCGGCGTCACCGTTACTACCTTTGGCTTTCATGGATGCTCTTGTGCCTCATTGCTGGCCAGTTCACTTAAAAATCTCTCTGTATCTCGGGCCTCTAAAACTTAACACATTTGAAGAAATATTAATCACCCCCTGCCTCCTTCCTAGAATTCCAAAATGCCAGTTCGATGTTCCAACCCTGGGCCTGGGATCACATGATTGGATAAGGGCAAAAAAGAATTGAAGGCAACTGCTGCTCAGGAGCCAAGAGCCAGTAATAGTTTATTGCACTCAGTGTACACTGCACTGAGCAGATCAAGAGGCAAGAAGAAGTCAGGTGTGAGGCTTACGCCAGCACTTGTATGTGGACACAGAAGGATCACAAACTGAAGGCCAACCTCAACTTCACAGTGAGTTCCAGGCCGACTTAAGCCAGTTGAGACCCTGTGCAAAACAACAAACAAGTAAACAAAAAGAGGCACTGGGCTGAGATGATTCTGTCCAGTTGGTATGCTGCGGCTTCAGTGAAGACCCTGTTTCAACAGATAAGGTGGAGGGCTGGAGAGATGTCTCAGCCATTAAGAGTGCTTGCCGCTCTCACAGAGGACCCAGGCTCAGTTCCCAGCATCCACATGGCACCTCACAACCATGTATAAGCCCAGTTCCAGAAGACTCAATGCCCTCTTCTGAACTCCTTGGGCACTGCATGCATGTGGTGCATAGACAAAAGCGCAAGACTCATGCACATAAAAATAAATATTTAAAAATAACGTAGAGAGCGATTGAAAAAGACCCCCAACATGCATTGATCTTTGGCCTCTATATACAAGTATACCACACACACACACACACACACACACACACACACACACACACACACACGCACGGGTGGTGGAGAGTTGTTGTTAGCAGGCAACTGAAGTCCTCTGACTGGAGAGGTCTCTCAGTGGAGTCCTAGATGGAGGAAGCAGGCAGGAGCTTGGGGCTAATGGAAAGGGCTCCCGGACTGGCCCTGCCGAGGGGCCAGGACCTACTTCCTAAGTAATAATTTGCAATGTCAAGCTCTTTGGAGGACAAGACATGGATCCTCCCAATTTGAGCTGAAAAAAAGTCTGGGAGGAAGAAGGCCCAGCAACTTGGCTCAGGGGCCCAGTTCATAGCAAGGTATATTAAGGCCCCTTTCTACCCTCCACAAGGATGCTGACTCAGACCCTTCTGAATACAGGGTGAAAGGGACTTTTGGTTGCTTGTTCATTTTATTTTTTGCTGGGTTGATTTTTTTTTATTTTTCCTGCCTTTCTGTTTTTGTTTTTTCTTCCTTTCTTTTTAGAAAATTTCATTTCAATCATGACCCTAACTCAGACATTCAAATTCTTGTGGGTTTTTCCTGTGGATCTTTCCTAGGACTGGGGAATTTGGCGGGAGAAACCACTGCAGTGTGGCTGCCTCCCTCCACCCTTCCCATATCCTCTGCTCATGAATCTGCTCCTGAGGAACGGAAAAGAAACCAGCCCCTGTGTATTCTGGAAGAAAGTCCTCCTTCTCCACCCAGTCCTAGGGAGCCAGAGCACTGAGCAGGTCTTTCCCCAACTCAGCAGCTTTGTCTAAAGCTCCAGGTGGGGCCTGATGGCTTGGTAGGGCCTGGAGAAGCAAAGTCTTCTCACAGAAGCCATGGAGGCTAGCCTCCTGCATCAGTGCCACAGCAGCAGCAGGCAGCCTACCTTCCAATTCAGTCATGGTACTTCCACTGGAGACTGGGGTGGAAATGTAGAGTCATGGGACTACTCAGTAACGGGAAAGAAGAGGACCACTCATAGAATCTTCTGGAAACAGACTCAAACTCCACATGAGGAAGCATATCGCCAGAAAAGCCCCATCTAAACATTAGTTGGCAGGAAGGCTACTCCGTGTCTAGGAAGGTGTATGTGCCAGAGAACTGTGTAGCTACTTGGGAATGGGTTCCAACAGTGGAGGGGTGGAGAGCGGGCAGACTCCTACGGGCAATTCTGCCCAGTGGGTGTGAGTTCTCCTAGGAAGATGGGATGGAAATGAGGCATCAAGAGCCCATTGTGATGGGGCTAAAAGACCCTGGGGCCTAGGGGGGTTAGGGGCAGGCGGGAGCCTTGGACAGAACTAGAATTTATAGGAAGTGAGAGCCAGCCCATGTTCCTGAGAAAAACTTGGCGGTGGGTTGCAGCGGGGCCTAAGCCACGTGTTAATGCTTGGCACATAGGTTGGAAAGGAGAACAGTTGACAGGCACTAGGCAGCCCTGCAGTGCCAAGGATGGGCTGGCAGGCTGTGGAGACACGTGAGACCCTTCCACTTGTGCAGCTGAGCTCCTGGAGCAGGCATCCTTGCCCCAGAGTGTTGGGCTGACCCTAGAAGACAGCAGGATAATAAAATGTCGTGGAGCACTCAGGTTGCTTCTAGTATGCGACCCAGGCGTCTGTGCAGACCACAGCTGGAGCCCCCAGTGGACTATACTAATAGAAGACACTGGAGGGTGGGAAAAACAGGCTGGATTCTGCCGCCTCTATCAGAAAAGAGTAGAGATAGGCCCTCCAGAGGCCGAGCTACTCTACAATGTGCTGACTAAACGTTAGGCTATCTCGGGGCCAGGAGTAGTCACAAGAAGCCTTCAAGGGACCAAGGGCAACCTCCACTGCATCCCTATAACTCTCCAAGAAGGATATGGAAACCAAGTTCAGACTCAAAGAAACAGCAAGCGGGGTGTAGTGGCACAAGTCCTTAATCCCAGCACTCGAGTAAGAGACAAGCAGATCTCTGTGAGTTCAAGGCCAGCCTGCTCTACAGAGTGAGTCCAGGACAGAGAAGACTGAGGCTACCTAGGGTGACCCTGTCTCAAAGACAGAGAAGGAGGCGGGAGGGAGGGATGGAAGGAGGGAGGAAGGGGAGGAACAGCAAGCAGAGTCCTTCCTGACTGTGTGGGCTCCCATGCCCATACATGTGCTTGTTTCAGGGAAAGCAATGACGCCCCAGCAATGAGGTCAAGGTGAAGATAGCCCAATTTGGGACTCTAATGGGATCCCAGCCCAGTGTCTAGGGTGGGCTCAGCATTGTGAACACAGCCTGTGGGGCAGTGGGTATACTCAGGAGAGTGCACCTAGCCCCCATGAGCTGATAGTAGGAGTAGGGTCTGGACCCCTGTGGATTGTTGCACTCAAGCACGTACCTCCAAGTACCACTCTGCCCTTTGCTGTACCTGTGAATGCACAAAGCAGGGGATGAAGTGTACAGTTGCACACGCACAGGGCTCAGCCAAGGTCGGTGAGGAAACGGCGGCAGCGGCAGGATCACCCCCTTCACAGGGAGGCTCTTGGGTCTAGACTTCTTGGCAAGACCAGCAGGGCTGAGTCACATGTGTCTGGAGCTAGAGATGCGGGCGCCAGGACTGGAACACAAACGGTGCCCACTCAGAGGGCCGCCGAGGAGGGGGTACTCGACTTTGCATTCTCCCCATAAGTCCCTCTTTTTCCCCAGCCTAGCCCCAGCTTCTGTCCAGCTTTTTGTCCTGTGCCTGAGGCCCCCCTGATAGGGTGCAACAGCTTTCGTGGAGAGTCAAGAGGAGCCCATGCTTTTGGCAGGAGTCAACTGGAACTTCGGGCTGGGAAGGGGAATGGGAAAGTGGTACCAAAGTCCTCCTCACTTCATCATGCCCTCTCCAGGGCCCCTTCCACTGGCACTCTCCCCAGGGACACCCACATTCCAGCCAGAGAAGGCCTTGGGCCCTGCCTGTCAGTACCTTGCTCCCTCCATTCTCTCTCCGGCTAGCTCCCCAACAAAGGTTCTGTTCCCACCCTCCCCATCTCCCAGAGGATGCCATAAGTGTGAATGTGAATGGTTTTCTGTGTGCAGTGCTCACAAAAGCATCTGCAAGAGTGCTGCTTTAATTGGGAGCAGATCCTCTGAGGTTTCAATGGCATTAAAATAAGCTGGGTTTCCTCTAAGGAAGGGTCGCTGGCAGCAGGGGGAGGGCCTGGAAAGGTTGACTTCTCTCTTCTGAAAGATTTAAGAGGGAAGGCATAGAACAGCTGCCTGTGTGTGTCCTGACGCCTGCCCACATGTATGTATGCAGACCCAGCATGTTTGTATACACATGCGTACATGCACGCACACACGCACACACACACACACACACACACACACACACACAATCTGTTGTGCCCAGATAAGATGTGAGAGGCTCAAGCATAAGCCTGTTCCTTGGATGGTGTGCCAAGCCATTGTTCTGCCTCACACTGTGGCAGGAGTGAGGGTACATGGGAGAGACTCCGTGCACTGGGCAAATCCCAGAACTTCCTGTAATGAGTGACAGAGCAGAAACAGCTATCAATACATCTCCCTTGAACTCCAGATACTTTCCCGGCAGCAGCTTGGATGTTTGCTAAGCCCCTTGCAATCCAGCTCCTGAGCTTAGGCAGGTACGCAGTTGACACTCAGTTCACCCAGGCAAGCTAAGACCGACTTCTCCCCTAGAGACCTCAGTCATCTGCACGCACGTTACCACCTCTACCTTTGTGACCCCAGTGACTCTGGGTTGCATCTGGCTGCCAAGGGCCAAATTTACAAGTTGAATCATGCAATCCTTTTGCTGAGAAGCCCATGGTGGTTCTGTTTTCTTTGAGGGCAAAGGTAATGTCTCCTGGTCACCTTTGACACCTTTCTTAAACAGACCCTCCTGTCCTTTCCCAGTCTCAATCCCTCACGCAACCTACTTCACTAGCCTTGTTATTCCTGAGTGTAAGTCAAACCACTCCCCCAACACAGTCTTTGCACTGGCCAGCCCTCATTTTTTTTCCCAGATTTTTTGAGACACACAGAGGGTCTCTCTGTGTAACAGCCCTGGCTGTCCTGGAACTCACTTTGTAGACCAAGCTGGCCTCGAACTCACAGCGATCCGCCTGCCTCTGCCTCCCAAGTGCTGGGATCACAGGCATGTGTCACCACGCCCGGCTCCAGCCCTCATTTTTGACAGACTAGAGTTCCTTCTGCGTGGGTGACTTGTTTTCATTCATATCTCTCTCTGCCCAAGTCAACTTCTCAAGGCCTTTCTCAAATCTATCAAAACACAAAACAAAGAGCAACCAAAACCAAAGAGAGCACACTGCTTCCTCTAGCTACAGTGCTCAGTCTCTTTGTTTCAGATGGAATCCCTGTGCCTGCCCTTGCAGTGACTCCGGGATGTTTGCTAAGAAAAGAATCCGTTCCCCAGTCCTCCCCTGATGAGAGAAGAGTCCAAGGCTGTACAGCTGTGGGGAGACTTGAGGGACACAAAGCTCTGCATATGGGGAGAGGGCCATGTGGAAAAAGAAAATAAAGTTGGCAAGAGATCTTTGGAGTTCTGGAATTGTGCAGCTAAAGGCTATGGTGATTATACAGAGCAGATTCTTCTTCCTACCTGCAATCCATGTCTATAGCTTTCTAAGAGTTTGTCCGCCATGTTGAGATAGAGACACTGAGGCGCTGAGTAGGGAGGCTTGTCCCTGAGAGCACAGGGCCAGTCAGGCCACAGCAGAGCATTGAGTCTGAAGCCCTTTAGTGTAAGCTCCAGGGCCTCATCCTAGTTCCTGGAAAATCCCAGTGTCCCTCCCACCCACCTCTCCAGACACAGGCTTAGGATCAGTGTTGGCCTGCAGCCCGGCTCTGGCTGGCTCAGTCTGAGTGGAGTCTGAGTCTGCGAATGAGCTGTTAGGGAGAGGGGGGCCAAAACCCAAAACTTGATGGGAACTGTTGATTCTGCTGAGCTCCTCCTCACACTCTGGTTCTGCGCTAAGGGGTTCCTCTAAGGCTCCAGAGTTGTCTGGGCACTCTGGCTGGCCAGAGTAGATTGCAGAAATACCATTCCCCAAGTGCCAACCTGGGTTGCCCACTGCACTTCCCAACCAAGAGAAGGCTAGCCAGACCAGGCCTCCATAGGGGCTGAGGAACCGGGAGCACCTCAGACTTGCTTGGGCTTCCTGCCTAGGTGGGAAAGACGGAATGTCCCTCCCTCTCTCAGGCTGGCTGTGCCAGAGAGACCTGGGAGTAGGCTCCCCCCACCTCCAGTCCAGCTAATGGGAACCAGATGGCAGGATGTTTAGTCAGAGCCTGGGGAGCTTCAAGAACAGGGGAAATGGGTAGGGGGCCAGGATTCCAGAAGCCATCTCAGTGAAGGGGCGGGGCAGAGCCAGGGGCATCTCCAGAGACCTGGATTCTAGGCCAGCCTCTCTGATGCCTAGATCAGGAAATTCAAGGACTTGAGAGAGTCCCCTGCCCTTTCTCTGTAAAATGGTGGTGGTGGGTGTTCCCTTTCTCTGGCCTTCCAGAATAAGGGAGGACTGTACATTTCAGGCCTATTAGCCTGAGGAGTCTCTTCTACCAGCTTCGGAAATGGCTTCCTGGACAGAAGACTAGGCCCAGGCTATTCTCAGGCAGTTGTTGGCGTCATCCCTGGCTCCCAAGACAGGCTCAGTATCTGATTTGTGTGGTGGTGTCCCAAGTTTCAGGTCCTAAACCAGAACCCTGCATGGCAGAAATGGAGAAAGAACTGTGAGCGGATTTTGTGTGGTTCAGAGTGGTCCTGGGCAGTGACTTCCAGGCCCCTCTCCCACCAACTCTCGACTCAGGTAGGGAAATGTTGAGGAACCCAGTGAAAATCTACTTGCCATGGACTTCTGTCCCTGACCCTTGCTCAGGGCCTCCCACACTGCCCTACGGCCCAGGACAGAGACTCAAACATACAGATAGAGCCCAGGCTTCAGCCCTTCTTTGCCTATGCCCCTCCCCCATTACTTTCCTTTCTCCCCTTATCCAAGCCCACAATTAACTCATTTTTTTTTTTTTTCAGATCACTTCCAAGTATAAGTCAACACTGGACAGAACTGTAGGAAAAGCTTCCTCAGTGTTGGCCCCAAACAGCTGTGCTGCTTGCCAGCCCCAGACGGCTGCCCCTTCATCCCCCAGAGCTAGGTTTGGAGCTAGGGCTGTGGGGACGCCCGGTGGCTGATGTCCAGGCTAAATATCACCTTTGAGAGCTGTTTAAGGGACTCATGTAGACAACTCTTTGTCTTTTACTCTTTTCTCCACTCCTTTGCCTCTACTTGGCAGCACCTTCATTCAAGCCCAACCTCCTTCCTATCCAGTATTTATCCTAGCCCACAGGAGCCCCTCAGATTTCCCTGGTGCTGGGGAAGTACAGGAGCATATGTGGCCTAAGACCACTGATAAGAAACCTGGCAGCCTTGTGAGATGATACACCCAGGTAGTGCCTACCACACACACATGTTCATGATGGATACAGGGTACATGTGCCCATTTCACAGAGAAGAAAGTAGAAGCATAGAAAAAGGAAACGGCAGAAGCACTGGAATCTAACCCTATCTGCAGGTAGGGTAGTATCCAGGGAGCCCAAAGTCTCTGTTGTCTGTGGAATGGGAGGCAGAAATCCATGGAACGAACAGGTTCTGTGGGCACCAGAACCTTCACTGCCCTGAGACAGCCCTGGCACCTGCACCATTTTCTGGGGACCCAGGAGGCTTCAGTCCCTCTCCTTTCCCAGCCATGAAGGTGGCGGGTACCCTGCCCTGTAATGGGCCTCATAGGCCCACAGTGTATGGAAACAGATGCCCTATTCATGGAGGTGCTGGGACTGGGCCAGTGTAGAGTCAATATGGGCCTTACAGAGAAAGCTCCAGCTCTTGGAGCCAAGAAAGAATCCCCATTTTTCTCCTCAGATGGAAGCAGTGGACATTGTGGGGAGCTGGGCACAAGGGGCTCCTTGGCTTGGTAGACAGGAGCTGTTGAGAAGGGAAGGAGAGACAGAGTAGGCTAGGGAGGCTCCCCAAAACAAAGCCAGAGCTAGGGGCTCAGGCTGACCTACCATCCTTGTGGCCACCAGTCCACCTCTCAAAGCTCGTCATGCCCTCTGCTGACCAGTGGAGCCTGCCCATGGAGGCATGACGGCTACGATGCTCCCCATCCCGGCTCTTTGGGTGGGGTGGTGTTCTGCAGGGGCCCTGGCCAGACAGGGGCTGAAGGTGAGAGAGCCTGTGACCTCACCAGCTCCAGCACCTTGCCCATCCTGCAGCCACCACTCACCCGATCCAGGCCCTTCAAAAGCTGTCACCAGCAGGAAACAGCACACCTTGCTCTGCCTCTGGAGTGTCCTTGGGTTAGAGTAGATGGGGAAAAAGCCAGTTATCGGAGGCTGCCCACCTGATGCATCCAGACTGGGTCAGGGCTTGCTAGTAGGGGCTAATCTGGAGGTTTCAAAGCCTACTGAGACAAGAGATTCTTGGGAGGCTGGAAATGTGAGAGGGCATTGGCAAGAAGATCTGGGTTCAAGGGGCCCCAAGACAAGAACTAGGGTATGGGCTGCTTAGTGCTGTGCTTGGTGGCCCTGACCTAGGGAGGCTGGCAGCGAGGGACAAGATACATGCTGGCTCCCAGCTCACAAGTGGGAGATTTGCATGTCCTTGGTTGAAAAGATTAGTCTACTCAGATCTTGGGCCAAATCTCTCCTCAGTCCCTCTTCTCCAATGCCTCCCAAGGGCAGAGGGTGAGGGCACTGCCTCAGCATCCTCCACTGCCCCCACTGAGTGCTGAGCACGCCTAGTTCAACTACTGATAGGAAGCCACAGTGAAGCCAAATAGGGCTGTTCCTTGGCCAGGCTGAGCATAAAGTCATGTCCAGGAAAGCTTGTGCCCTGACCAGCAGCAGATAGGCCTCCATCCTGCCTCCCCCGCCCCCGCCCTGCCCGCACAGAATCAGAGGCAGCTGAAGCAGCTTAACCTGGATGGAAACTCGCTGCCCACATTGGCAGCCTCCCCCCCCTGCATGAGTTCAAATGCAATGACAATTTCCTGCAGGGCATCCAATACTGCAGCTTCTGGAGTGCAGACAAGGGGGATGGAGCAGGCCAGCTGGCGATGCAGCAAAGAGGCACAAGCAGCAAGGGGACACCAGAGTTGGCTCACCCCAGCCAGCTGCTGATGTTGGAGGTGCAAGGGATGACTTGCATGACAGGGACATCTCCCCACAGGTTTTTTTCACTTTAACACAAGTTAGAATCGTCTAGGAAAGGGGAGCCTTGAATAACTGCCTCCATCACATTAACCTATGGGAGTGTCTGTGGGACTGTTTCTTAATTAAAGAGTGATTTGGGAGGGCCCAGGCCACTGCAGGTTGCACCACCCCAGGCAGGTGGCCCTGACTTGTTTAATAAAGGAGACTTAGTAAACCGAGAGGAGTGAAGCAGTAAACAGCATTACTCCGTGGCCTCTGCTTCAGTTCCTCCCTTGCCTTCCCTTGGTGACGGACTGTGAACTGGACAGAAACCTTTGCTCTCCGCGTCGCTTTGGGTTATGGTGTTATCACAGCGATAGACTGCAAACTAAAGTAGTTGGCTTTCTTTCCTGCTCTATACAGTTTAGGACCCCAGCCCATAGGGTGGCGTCACTTACATTCAGAGCAGAGACCTGGTCTCAGATGGACCTTCAGGGCCCTGTCACCACCTGCTCCTCTGGGCTGTTGACAATTTCTTTTGTTGTTGTTGTTGTTGTGTTGTTTTGTTTTTTGAGACAGGGTCTCTCTGTGTAGCCCTGGCTGTCCTGGACTCACTTTGTAGACCAGGCTGACCTCGAACTCACAGCGATCCGCCTGCCTCTGCCTCCTGAGTGCTTGTTGACAATTTCTAAGGCCTCCCCCACCCAACACATCCCTCAACCTCAAGATCCTCCTCCTTCAGCCATATCCATGCCTGCCCTGCTGGCATTCAGGAACCCCGTGTGGAGCTGGCACAGAGCTGGTTAGCTACAAGAAGGGACATGAAAGGGAGGGGCAGGACAGACACCAGCAGTGTCCAACAGCTGCCATCACAAAGCCCCACAACTGGGTGTTCTAACACAACAGAAACCTTGAATCTAGGTATGAGAGAGAGAGGGCCCCATCAGAAGGCCCTAAGACACGATCCTTTCCTCTGATTTGGACAACTGATTAAGGTGTTGGCACATACAGACTTTTCACCATGACAATGACGGGAGGTCACAGGGTTAAGGGGACAGGATCCAGTTCTAGAAAGAGTGGACCAGGCTAAGGGAGGTTGGGAGATGGCTATCAAAAGGCTAGTGAAGATCTGCTGATTGCCAAGACAGGACAGGCTGGAGTGGGGACTGAAGGCAAAGGGTCCACAGACAGCCCCGCCCATCATCCCCAGGACCAGAGCCTCCCGCCCTGTGTCTTCTTGTTCCAGGAAAAAGTTACCAGGACGTTTGGGTTTAATTATTCTTTTTTCCTCTCCCCCTCTTGCCAAGGGGGCAAAAGAAAGCAGACAGCAGCCTGGGAGGGGCCACCCAGCTGCTTTCCACTCTCCTCTCCCCGCTGCCTGCCGATGATGTGGGGCCTGGGCAGGGGGCTGGCTGCTAGTCAAACACAGGCTCAGCCCTTGCTTCTCCTTGAGTGCAGCACTGTAGTGTTTTTCTCTGCCGATGGAAGGCATGGAGGCTGCAGGGATAGGAGACAGAGGAGCTGACTCAATGGGTTGCTTCACAGGCACTGGGGGGCAGGGAGAGAGGTCACTGACAGAAACCACTTTTCCTGCCTTCCCTCATTCTGGCATTACCACCTTCTGTTCTTTCAAATCCTGCTTGCCAACAAGAGTCAGGGCCTCAGAGATCCACCATGAGGTGACAGGGGCTCATAGTGGCCTAGAGTAAAGTGGCCACCTGATTTTCTTCACTGTCACCCTAGGCCTCCCTAAATCCCTCTGCCTCAGTAGTGTCTCTCTGTCTCTGTCTCTCTCTTTCCCTCTCTTCCCCTCCCCCTTCCTTCCCTCTCTCCCTCCCTCCCTCTCCTTCTCTCCTCCCACCTTCCCTCCCCAACAACTGATTTCTGCCTGGTAGAAGCTAAGCCCCACTTGATCTTTGCAGCCACTGGGACAGTTTTAGATGGCCCCATTTCTTCACATGAGAAATGAAGGCATTTTCATTCAAATGACCCAGTGGAGTTCAAGGGGCTGGGGGAACACTGGCTTGATGAGGCCAGGACAGCATTAGAGGAGCATGGGAGAGACAGAAGGAGAAAACTCTGTGGCCTAGAACAGACAGGGATTGGTACAGATTTTAGTCTTTGTTAGGTGCCAGGCCCAAGAGGCCAGGAGGTCCTGTGACAAGGCGCAGACGGAGGAGAAGGGGTAACTGTCTATACCAAGGACTGGTAGGCTAGTACAGCAGAGAGAACAAAGACCTCTCTCAGTCCTCCTCCTCTTCAGGGGTTCAGGAGTCAGAGGTAGAAACAGCCTGACTCAGGAGTACTATGTGTCCCTGATGAGAAGAGCTCCAGGTGGCAGCTGCCATCTAGGGACATAGCTTCATGCTTCTCTTAGGAATGAAGTCAGGGCTTCTCTAGGGTATGGCTTTCTAGTCTCTAGAGCTCCCTTGATAGCTGGGCTTAATACACTGGAGCCCTTCAGGCCACCAGCTCTCTCTGTAATTGTGCCCGACCTTACAGGAAGCTGGAGACCCTTGACCTGTCCCACAACTAGCTGGTGCATCTTCCCTCCTTTCTGCAATGGAGCCTGGGGCATCTCACACCCTCATTAAGCAGATCCCAGGCTATGTCTTTGCATACATGAAGCCCGGTCTGGAGTTCCTGCACCTGTCCCACAGCAGGCTGAGTTTCCTTGGGCCTGTACACCTCCCTGGCAGAGCCACTGCTAGATCATAACCAGTTTCAGGCAATCCCACCTAGCCTCCTGGAGTTCAAGGGTCTAAGGTGCCGCACCTAGCCACAGAAAGATCAAGTAGGGCCACCTGCCCATCTGCACCCATGTTCACCCTAGTCAAGGGAAGAAGATGCAGGCCACATCCAAGAGCTTGGGCTAGGGTTGGTGCCTCACTCTCAGGCCTCAGAGCAAGAGGAAGAGGAGGATTCTCCTTTCTAGCCCAGGATGGAGCATAGCCTGTGATTTGCAAGCCTGGGTGGCTAAGGTAGAGGATTTCAGACAGCTGAACCTGGGCAGTGGATGGGAGGGGGAAAGCAGAGCTCTTACCCAAGTCAGCAAGGGCTAGAGGTGGGTCCCAGGTAGTAAGCACTGAGTTGGAGGCGCTGGGAGCCCATCTATTCCTCCTCCCAAGCCCCACGCCTCCATCATACTACCTCTTTCTCTCTCAACTGTGAGGTTCTCCCCGCCCCTTCTTTCTCTTTCTTGCATGATGCTTGACCTTTTCTGAATTCTTCTCTCTTCTTGCCAGTATTTTCACAGACACATGCTCCTGAATTCCATTTGTGACACACATGTGGCCAAGGACTCCAACCTATTAAAACACACACACACACACACACACACACACACACACACACACACCTAGGCAATAATGCCATTGATCTGTGTCACCCCATCCACAGCCTTCTCCTGCATCCAGGCCTATCACAGTGTGGTCCTTCAGCCTTAGCAGAGAAAAGAGGGTTCCTAGCCCTACCTTGCAAACCCTCCCCATCCCACACCACTTATTGGTGGGGAGAGAAACATCCAAGGTAAGTTCCATTTGATCTTCACACCACTGGAACAGTTTTAGATGGCCCCACTTGTTCACATGGTTGATAAAAGCCCTTTAATTCAGCAGATGACCTGGTGGAGTTTAAGGGGCTGGGGGACCACTGGCTTGTACTTTAACACAATAAATATGCCTCATTCAAGCCTCTGGCAGCCCCTCAGATTTAAGCTGCATGCACTTAGCTCTAGGGCCCCCTGCCATAGAGTCCCTGGCCATATTCATCAGCAAAGGACTCAGAGACCTGGTACCCACAGCTCCTCTGAGAGCCTCCCTACATCTCTGTCCTCATCACAGTTCTGAAGCCTGGCAGCTGGGACCATCTCTGGCTGAGCCTTCTTCTCTGTTGGATGTCCCTGTCCCAGGCTAGGACCTACCATAGCATTTGTTTGCTGGTGCAGGTTGGTAGGGAAGCATAAAACACCTGTCTCTTGTCCTAAAGCAGCCAGGAGCTGCTAACTGCTGCATATTAACACCCTCGAGACCCCTTCCCCATTCCACATCCCATGACCCATCCCCAAGTCAGCCTGCCCGATCCCAGGGTCCTACTCACAATTTTAGGATGGGAGACTAAGATGCAGGCAGGTAAAATAATTTGCCCAAAGGTGTACACCTTGCTTCCTGTGGAATCAAGTTATAACCCATGTGGCCTGATGCCTTCTAGAGAAAGGAGTTGTCACATTCACCCAGTAGGTCCTGGAGACTAAGTCTTGCTCTGTGCAAAGCCATGCCTGCCTCAGAGGTCCAGTTCGGTGTATCTAGCAATGATTGTTCCCAGATACAAGTCACTGACTGACTACCTGACCAAGTCTAGTCTGCAGTACCAGAGTGGTAACGGCTCAGCCCTGCTGAGTCCTGAAGACAGGGGTGGCCAGTTGTACTGGGTTGGAGATATTGCTCTGAGGAGCCCCATGAGGCCACTGGAGCCATTGTCTTTGAGAGGATTCTGGCCAGCCTGAGCATGGCCGCCACGGCTCTGGCAGGCCCTGCCCTTCTCCCAATTCCCTCTGCATTGCTTAGACAACCTTAGACTACATTCCTAAAGCTAACCACCATGATCTGTTCCCTTATTTGGCCACTTCCTCCTCCCAGGCCGACTACCAAGGTCCAGCTGTCAAAGTACTGACGTCCAGCAATCAGAAACTCCCTTTGGCTCACCTAATTAACATGCCCAATCAGAATTAAACACCTCATCCTAACATGGGGGTTCCCCCTTTTACCTTTATAAATTGCCATTTGTCTATGGGCCACATCTGTCTCCTCTCCATCCAGAGGAAGTCCTATGTCCCCCTGGGACAAAACACTCTGTCACCTTCCCCTTCGCTATCATCCGCTGTCTCTTGTCTTTGTCCCTTATCCCTGCTCTCTGTCCCTCTGGGGCAAATACATCTCGCTTAAAACTTGGTCTTGGGGGTCCTGGGCCATACTTTTTCTTTCACTTGCTTGTGCTAAGAGAGCCACAGGGAAAAGTCTGGGGTCCCTGCTTCCATAGCTTCCGAGACCAGAGAGCATCAAGGTGACAAGGCCGGTAGAAGCCGCAGGAGAAAGACTGTCCCTGCTTGGGAGTAGAAACAGAGGAAGGGCACAAAAATACCTACTACAGAGACCTAAAACTGTGATCAGTTCCAGCTGGGCTCTGGGCCTGCGGATTCAGCTTTGCTTTGTCTCATTCTGCAGCAATTCCGTCCTACCCCACCCCACCCCCACATTCTCAGCAGAAAAAGGACAAGCAGACTGGGGGTGGGGGTGACTAGGAAGCTGGTGGAATGTTTGCTTTGGACTCATCCCCGCATTCCTTCTCCTCTAGGGTCCAGGCCCGCAGATATGGCACTTCCTGTTTGGGCTGGGTCAGAGGTCAGCAGCCCTGGAGGTGCTGGACCTGCTTTCCCAGCTTTCCCAACTTCTTCCCAGCCTAGCCATCCCAGGTCCCACCCATCCTGCTATGGCCTTCTAGTCTATCCAGCCGCACCCTTTTCACAGTCTGAATTCAGACCCAGAAGGCACAGGATGTGTGAGCTAGGTAGCTCCGACATCCCATCCTCCCTATTCTTAACCCTGCTGAGCTAATGAGTCAAGGAGGCCCAGTGTGTCAGGGCAACAAGCTGCAGGCCCTGGTCTAGACCACTGAGGACAGGGTAGGAATCCCTGCACAGGTGGAGGAGAGCAAGGGACTGGCACTCCTTAAGGATGGCTCCTGAGTTGCTTCCAGTTTGTCTATGAAACTGCTATGGGGTGGCAGAGTCTCGGGCAAGGAGCACACCTGCCGTGACATTCCAACACAGATGCGGGGAATTTAAATGTAGAAATTCTATGAGATGATTCACTGAGTCACCTCCTGATCAAGCTTGAATTTGGACTGTGATCAACCTAGCCTCTACTAGCCTGAAGAACAATCTAGAACTGGGATGATACCAAGTTGAGACAAAGGGAACATGGCTTTAATGTCACCACATCATGACCCAGTAAATAAGGCACAGCTGAGGCAAGGATGACCTAATTCTCCAAGAGAGCCAGGATCTTAGAACTAGAGGGTCCCAGCAGCAGGAGGCCACACCCTCAAGTCCTGTGGTGATGTGGGAGGGGCTGGCCAGCAACAGATATGGGCTGGCAGTATAAGGGACATCCCCCAAAAGAACCCCAGGCAGGGCTGAGCTTCCCAGCATCCTCTATTCCGTGATGCCATGCTTACTTGGCCTACTTCTCCTTTAGTTAGTCACTTGGCAGGTACCAGCAGTATAGGCAGTCCAACTAGGAACCTCAGGGTGCTGAGCCTCTAAGAGATTACAACAGTAGCAATGTAGTTGGTGGTGATGGGAGGGATGGAGTGCCTGGGGTCATGTGGCAAAAAAAGAGACACTCATCAATCTCCACATTAAGATGGGGCACTGAAGTACAGAACGGACTGAGGGTAATGGCAATGGAGACCAGAAGGTTACTCCTGTGGCTGTCAAGTTCAAGTGGGAAATGAGAATGGGGCACAATGGGGCTGACCTGTATCTACAACAGGGGACTTTGCACCTCCACTCCCTTTTTGCTGTCCCCTATGCAATCAGCTTCCAAGTTCTGGAGCCCACCAGCCTCCATGCCTGGTCTCCCCACATTCTATTACACCAAACCTCCCTCTTGCTTTAAAGCCTAGGTCTGGGTAAGGTTTGCTCAGCATGCTATGCTTGGTACCAAGACTGCCCCCAGCTACTAGTCCCATAGCAGCAGCCACCACTTGGGAGATGCTGGGTTCTGCAATCCTCAGGCTATGTACTGTCTTTGCCAGGAACCTGGCTAGAGGTCCTGAAAGGCAGGGCCTGCCCTGCCCTTCCCCAAACCTCCTAGACTCCAGTAGAGTAACTAGAGCCTTCAGGTTCCACAGGCCACAGGCAGAGCCAGGCAGCACTCCCTAAGGTCTAGCCTTATTCAGAGGAAGAACACAGACTCCTGGGGTGCCTCATGGCCTCTTTCTGGCTCAACTTGAAGACCATCCACATAGGCCACAATTCAATCCTGGTCCACTTTCTCTCTTCTGGCCATGCCCCAGACTGTGCCTCTAAAGATAGCTAGACACAAGCAGGCTGGGTCTTCAAGGAGCCCCCTTCAGTCCCTGAAATTACAGCCCTGGTGGCCCAGAGAGGAGAGATGCTGTGTGATTATGTCCTCAGGGGAAGGTCAAAAAAAGCTCCTGGTGTAGAGTGCCAGCTTTCACCAGCCACGCCTTGGCCATCAGCACTGGGAAGCTTCCAGACAGTAGAGGCCAGGATCACTAGAGCTACTTCAGCTATCTCTTGTGTATGTTGGCCCCACCTCCTGTACCCAGAGGGTACCCTCATCAAACATCTGTTTCATACCAGCTGAGGCTCCCTCAGCCTCAAGTAGCCACTATAGCGGTAGTAGGGCTAGAGTCTGGGGGCCTCATACCCTGACTCTGTTCAGCCATCGAGGGTGTGGGCATCAGCCATGAACATAGCCAGAGGGCTGGGAGTGAGGACCTAGCAACGCTGTGAGCTTGGGCCATTCTGTTCAAGATGCTTGATAAAGAAGTGGCCCTCCCATGCATGTGAGATGTCTATAGCTGGCCACTGTCCTTGAGGTTGAGACCTCTTGCTCAGGGATGGCTTTGTGGGAGCCCACAGGAGCACTACAGACAGTGATGACACATAGCCTAGGATACTGTCTTCTCTGCAAGTCTTCCCTGCCCCCCTCAGGCCGGTGCACTCTTTTCTCACCATCTTTTTTGGTGCTCCAGATATAGCCTTGCTCACAGTCCAGCAGTATCCAAATTCCACGTGCACAGGGCCACTGCCCATTCAACTCAAGCACGGCAGATTCCCTTGAGTTCTGAAGTGTCCCCTGAGTCTCTTCAGCTTATCCAGAAGCCAGACACTGGACTGTCCCTTAACACCACCTGCCAGAACAAACAGGAGAAGTGTTGTGTACAACTGAGATCCAAGCAGCAGTCACCCACCAGGCTGACTGGATACACTAAGGGGTACTCAAGGGACATGGAGGGACTCAAAAGGAGGACTAGCAGAAGGACCCTGAAGCCCAAAGACTCAGGAGCCAAGCAGCTGGGTTGTCAGGAGCTCTGGTGGGTAAGAACCCCTGCGGCAGCTGCCATCTCTGCAAGGGGGCACCTGTCAGGCTTCCAGACCCTGCCTCCCGCTAAAGATCCTCACCCAAAAGTTTATACTCACAGGGAACTAACAACATGTTCACAGCTGCCCTGTGGGTACACTCTCTCTCTCTCTCTCTCTCTCTCTCTCTCTCTCTCTCTCTCTCTCTCTCTCCCTCCCTC